>CALYBW010000013.1:0-105000 GCA_944452665.1 Stenoptilia bipunctidactyla
GTTGTCTTCATATGCCCTCATATATTTATAGTTATTGTTTTTGAAATTATTATTATTATTAAATAAAACACTTTTTAACCGGATTTATCGCGTATATTTACATTTTAAATTTTGACTCGACGTTTCGGTGTCTTTTCAGACCCCGTGGTCACGAGCGACTGAGGTGTCAAGCGTCGGATTGATAGATTGAAAAAAGTTATACATCATCATCTCCATCTGTTTCTCAGTCTTCGAGCGTAGCGTTCGGGATTGACACAAAACGAGCTGACAGTATCTTGAGTTACAGGTCGTGCAGCTTGCTGGATGTTAGATTTAATGTTTTTCAGGATAGGGTCCCATGTCGGTGATAGTTTCCAACCATCTTCTCTATTGAAATTAGGGTGTTTTTTAATTTCAATCGCTTCTCTGATCATTCTAGGAATGTAATGCTTCTCTCTAGATAAAATTTTCACAGAGTCAAACCTTAAGTAGTGGTTGGGCTTGTCCATGGAATGCTCACAAACTGCAGACTTTGAAGCTCTTCGATTTTTAATATCAGCTATGTGTTCTTTTACGCGGGTTGATACGTTTCTTTTGGTTTGACCAATGTAGGAAAGCCCACAGCCGCAGTCAATCTTGTAAACACCTGGGTCTTGTAAAGGGATGCTGCATTTAACTGAGCGAAGATGTTGACTTATTTTTGAATTAGGTTTAAATACTGTTTTTATTGAAGCGCGCCTAAGAATGTTTGAGATTTTATCTGTGACACCCTTTACAAAAGGTAGAAATGCAGGTTTGCGTTCGACTGTCTGAGGCTTCACGTGGTCACTGCGGCGGCGACGAGGTGGTTTGAGGCCGTTTTCACGAAGCACCTTGACAACATGTTTCAGTTCATCATCAATGTGCTGAGGATCGCAGATTCCATGTGCTCTCTGAAACAAAGAGGAGCCTACGGCGAGTAACTGGCTCGGGTGGTGGTGGGACTTTCCATTTAAATAGCGGTCAGTATGGGTGGGTTTCCTATAAACTGTGTGACTGAGTGTACCATTTGGATTTCTTTTAATTAAAACATCAAGAAAGGCTAACTTATTATCCTGTTCTAATTCCATAGTGAATTGTATTTTAGTATTAAGGGAATTAAGATGGTTTAGAAAAGCAGTTACTTTATGTTGAGGTAAGATTGTATATGTATCGTCAACGTACCTCTTGTAGATCTTCGGCACGACGGGTGCCATGTGGAGAGCACGCTCCTCAAAGTCTTCCATGTAGATGTCAGCAACTACAGGTGACACTGGGGAGCCCATAGCAACACCATCAATTTGTAGATAAAACTCATTATTCCACATAAAGTAGCCCGATGTAAGGCATAATTCTAATAATTCTGCATATTCAACAGGCAAATCTGATTCAGTTAGCTTTTTCTTGACAATTTCAATGCAGTCTTTGACAGGTAGTGATGTAAACAAAGACTTAACATCAAAACTAACCATGGTTTCATTGTTTGCAATTTTAAGATGTTTTAAATCACTAACAAATTGGTAAGAATCCTTTACATATGCTGCTGTTTTGCCTCTCAATTGTGAGAGTACACCTGCTATATGTTGAGCAAGCTTGTAAGTTGGTGTGTCTATTTGGCTCACAATAGGTCTTAGTGGTACATCAGTTTTATGCACTTTAGGTAGCCCATACAGTTTTGGGGGTTTTACACAAGCTGGGATTAATTTATTCACATCTAAATTTAACCATTCTTTGTGTTTTTGTATTAATTCGGAAGTTTTCTTCATAATTTCTAGAAGTAGGGTCATAGTTTACTTTTTTATAAGTTAATTCATCCGACAAAAGGTTAGTAATTTTTGTGTTATATTCAGATGTGTCCATCACAACAGTGGCGTTTCCTTTATCTGCACGAAGGACAGTTAACTCTTCATTGTTGCGTAAGTTCTTTAATGCAAGTCGATCTTCTCTAGCAAGATTCGGTTTCGGCAATTTACATCGCCTCAAAACGCCAGAAATATCTTGACGAATACTTTCGGCGTCTTCCTTAGAGATTTTATTCTGAAAGAGACAGTCTTCTACTTTGCAGATAATCTCCTCTGTTGGTATTTTTGATGGAACCGGTGCGTAATTTAATCCCTTGCTTAAAAGTTTTATTGTATTTGAATCTAATGTTTGTTTTGACACATTAACTACTGCCTTTTCCACAGAGCATGATGACGACTGAATTGATTGATTACGGTTGATTGAATGACTCATTCCATTGTTCTCTAATTTGTTAAACTTTTTGATTTGTTTACTTTTATAAATATCATGGATGGCCAATGCTCTTTTAGAAGTTATGTTTTCTATGCTATTAAAGTCATTTTGAGACAGCGTTAATGAGAGTTGATTTTTTAAATTACTTATTGATTTAGCTATTTGAAACGTATCATACCGGTGTTGTTGGATGGATTTGATGAGTAACTTTTTGCTTGCTTGGCGTAGAATGTCGGCACTTCCCCATATGTCTTTCTTTGGTGAAATTCTTACGCACACAGGGATAAGGTCGTTGTCACGACATCTCTTCAAGAAATTCAAGGATGTTAACAGTCGTGATTGCCGTTTTTTTAACCATTCTAACTGTCGGATTTTGTTTGCACTTTCCAGTCCGTACTGGTCCACATAATATTGTCTTAAGTTTTCGCGATTCATACTATTAAATAAAACACTTTTTAACCGGATTTATCGCGTATATTTACATTTTAAATTTTGACTCGACGTTTCGGTGTCTTTTCAGACCCCGTGGTCACGAGCGACTGAGGTGTCAAGCGTCGGATTGATAGATTGAAAAAAGTTATACATCATCATCTCCATCTGTTTCTCAGTCTTCGAGCGTAGCGTTCGGGATTGACACAAAACGAGCTGACAGTATCTTGAGTTACAGGTCGTGCAGCTTGCTGGATGTTAGATTTAATGTTTTTCAGGATAGGGTCCCATGTCGGTGATAGTTTCCAACCATCTTCTCTATTGAAATTAGGGTGTTTTTTAATTTCAATCGCTTCTCTGATCATTCTAGGAATGTAATGCTTCTCTCTAGATAAAATTTTCACAGAGTCAAACCTTAAGTAGTGGTTGGGCTTGTCCATGGAATGCTCACAAACTGCAGACTTTGAAGCTCTTCGATTTTTAATATCAGCTATGTGTTCTTTTACGCGGGTTGATACGTTTCTTTTGGTTTGACCAATGTAGGAAAGCCCACAGCCGCAGTCAATCTTGTAAACACCTGGGTCTTGTAAAGGGATGCTGCATTTAACTGAGCGAAGATGTTGACTTATTTTTGAATTAGGTTTAAATACTGTTTTTATTGAAGCGCGCCTAAGAATGTTTGAGATTTTATCTGTGACACCCTTTACAAAAGGTAGAAATGCAGGTTTGCGTTCGACTGTCTGAGGCTTCACGTGGTCACTGCGGCGGCGTCGAGGTGGTTTGAGGCCGTTTTCACGAAGCACCTTGACAACATGTTTCAGTTCATCATCAATGTGCTGAGGATCGCAGATTCCATGTGCTCTCTGAAACAAAGAGGAGCCTACGGCGAGTAACTGGCTCGGGTGGTGGTGGGACTTTCCATTTAAATAGCGGTCAGTATGGGTGGGTTTCCTATAAACTGTGTGACTGAGTGCACCATTTGGATTTCTTTTAATTAAAACATCAAGAAAGGCTAACATATTATCCTGTTCTAATTCCATAGTGAATTGTATTTTAGTATTAAGGGAATTAAGATGGTTTAGAAAAGCAGTTACTTTATGTTGAGGTAAGATTGTATATGTATCGTCAACGTACCTCTTGTAGATCTTCGGCACGACGGGTGCCATGTGAAGAGCACGCTCCTCAAAGTCTTCCATGTAGATGTCAGCAACTACAGGTGACACTGGGGAGCCCATAGCAACACCATCAATTTGTAGATAAAACTCATTATTCCACATAAAGTAGCCCGATGTAAGGCATAATTCTAATAATTCTGCATATTCAACAGGCAAATCTGATTCAGTTAGCTTTTCTTGACAATTTCAATGCAGTCTTTGACAGGTAGTGATGTAAACAAAGACTTAACATCAAAACTAACCATGGTTTCATTGTTTGCAATTTTAAGATGTTTTAAATCACTAACAAATTGGTAAGAATCCTTTACATATGCTGCTGTTTTGCCTCTCAATTGTGAGAGTACACCTGCTATATGTTGAGCAAGCTTGTAAGTTGGTGTGTCTATTTGGCTCACAATAGGTCTTAGTGGTACATCAGTTTTATGCACTTTAGGTAGCCCATACAGTTTTGGGGGTTTTACACAAGCTGGGATTAATTTATTCACATCTAAATTTAACCATTCTTTGTGTTTTTGTATTAATTCGGAAGTTTTCTTCATAATTCTAGAAGTAGGGTCATAGTTTACTTTTTTATAAGTTAATTCATCCGACAAAAGGTTAGTAATTTTTGTGTTATATTCAGATGTGTCCATCACAACAGTGGCGTTTCCTTTATCTGCACGAAGGACAGTTAACTCTTCATTGTTGCGTAAGTTCTTTAATGCAAGTCGTTCTTCTCTAGCAAGATTCGGTTTCGGCAATTTACATCGCCTCAAAACGCCAGAAATATCTTGACGAATACTTTCGGCGTCTTCCTTAGAGATTTTATTCTGAAAGAGACAGTCTTCTACTTTGCAGATAATCTCCTCTGTTGGTATTTTTGATGGAACCGGTGCGTAATTTAATCCCTTGCTTAAAAGTTTTATTGTATTTGAATCTAATGTTTGTTTTGACACATTAACTACTGCCTTTTCCACAGAGCATGATGACGACTGAATTGATTGATTACGGTTGATTGAATGACTCATTCCATTGTTCTCTAATTTGTTAAACTTTTTAATTTGTTTACTTTTATAAATATCATGGATGGCCAATGCTCTTTTAGAAGTTATGTTTTCTATGCTATTAAAGTCATTTTGAGACAGCGTTAATGAGAGTTGATTTTTTAAATTACTTATTGATTTAGCTATTTGAAACGTATCATACCGGTGTTGTTGGATGGATTTGATGAGTAACTTTTTGCTTGCTTGGCGTAGAATGTCGGCACTTCCCCATATGTCTTTCTTTGGTGAAATTCTTACGCACACAGGGATAAGGTCGTTGTCACGACATCTCTTCAAGAAATTCAAGGATGTTAACAGTCGTGATTGCCGTTTTTTTAACCATTCTAACTGTCGGATTTTGTTTGCACTTTCCAGTCCGTACTGGTCCACATAATATTGTCTTAAGTTTTCGCGATTCATACTATTAAATAAAACACTTTTTAACCGGATTTATCGCGTATATTTACATTTTAAATTTTGACTCGACGTTTCGGTGTCTTTTCAGACCCCGTGGTCACGAGCGACTGAGGTGTCAAGCGTCGGATTGATAGATTGAAAAAAGTTATACATCATCATCTCCATCTGTTTCTCAGTCTTCGAGCGTAGCGTTCGGGATTGACACAAAACGAGCTGACAGTATCTTGAGTTACAGGTCGTGCAGCTTGCTGGATGTTAGATTTAATGTTTTTCAGGATAGGGTCCCATGTCGGTGATAGTTTCCAACCATCTTCTCTATTGAAATTAGGGTGTTTTTTAATTTCAATCGCTTCTCTGATCATTCTAGGAATGTAATGCTTCTCTCTAGATAAAATTTTCACAGAGTCAAACCTTAAGTAGTGGTTGGGCTTGTCCATGGAATGCTCACAAACTGCAGACTTTGAAGCTCTTCGATTTTTAATATCAGCTATGTGTTCTTTTACGCGGGTTGATACGTTTCTTTTGGTTTGACCAATGTAGGAAAGCCCACAGCCGCAGTCAATCTTGTAAACACCTGGGTCTTGTAAAGGGATGCTGCATTTAACTGAGCGAAGATGTTGACTTATTTTTGAATTAGGTTTAAATACTGTTTTTATTGAAGCGCGCCTAAGAATGTTTGAGATTTTATCTGTGACACCCTTTACAAAAGGTAGAAATGCAGGTTTGCGTTCGACTGTCTGAGGCTTCACGTGGTCACTGCGGCGGCGTCGAGGTGGTTTGAGGCCGTTTTCACGAAGCACCTTGACAACATGTTTCAGTTCATCATCAATGTGCTGAGGATCGCAGATTCCGTGTGCTCTCTGAAACAAAGAGGAGCCTACGGCGAGTAACTGGCTCGGGTGGTGGTGGGACTTTCCATTTAAATAGCGGTCAGTATGGGTGGGTTTCCTATAAACTGTGTGACTGAGTGCACCATTTGGATTTCTTTTAATTAAAACATCAAGAAAGGCTAACATATTATCCTGTTCTAATTCCATAGTGAATTGTATTTTAGTATTAAGGGAATTAAGATGGTTTAGAAAAGCAGTTACTTTATGTTGAGGTAAGATTGTATATGTATCGTCAACGTACCTCTTGTAGATCTTCGGCACGACGGGTGCCATGTGAAGAGCACGCTCCTCAAAGTCTTCCATGTAGATGTCAGCAACTACAGGTGACACTGGGGAGCCCATAGCAACACCATCAATTTGTAGATAAAACTCATTATTCCACATAAAGTAGCCCGATGTAAGGCATAATTCTAATAATTCTGCATATTCAACAGGCAAATCTGATTCAGTTAGCTTTTCTTGACAATTTCAATGCAGTCTTTGACAGGTAGTGATGTAAACAAAGACTTAACATCAAAACTAACCATGGTTTCATTGTTTGCAATTTTAAGATGTTTTAAATCACTAACAAATTGGTAAGAATCCTTTACATATGCTGCTGTTTTGCCTCTCAATTGTGAGAGTACACCTGCTATATGTTGAGCAAGCTTGTAAGTTGGTGTGTCTATTTGGCTCACAATAGGTCTTAGTGGTACATCAGTTTTATGCACTTTAGGTAGCCCATACAGTTTTGGGGGTTTTACACAAGCTGGGATTAATTTATTCACATCTAAATTTAACCATTCTTTGTGTTTTTGTATTAATTCGGAAGTTTTCTTCATAATTCTAGAAGTAAGGTCATAGTTTACTTTTTTATAAGTTAATTCATCCGACAAAAGGTTAGTAATTTTTGTGTTATATTCAGATGTGTCCATCACAACAGTGGCGTTTCCTTTATCTGCACGAAGGACAGTTAACTCTTCATTGTTGCGTAAGTTCTTTAATGCAAGTCGTTCTTCTCTAGCAAGATTCGGTTTCGGCAATTTACATCGCCTCAAAACGCCAGAAATATCTTGACGAATACTTTCGGCGTCTTCCTTAGAGATTTTATTCTGAAAGAGACAGTCTTCTACTTTGCAGATAATCTCCTCTGTTGGTATTTTTGATGGAACCGGTGCGTAATTTAATCCCTTGCTTAAAAGTTTTATTGTATTTGAATCTAATGTTTGTTTTGACACATTAACTACTGCCTTTTCCACAGAGCATGATGACGACTGAATTGATTGATTACGGTTGATTGAATGACTCATTCCATTGTTCTCTAATTTGTTAAACTTTTTAATTTGTTTACTTTTATAAATATCATGGATGGCCAATGCTCTTTTAGAAGTTATGTTTTCTATGCTATTAAAGTCATTTTGAGACAGCGTTAATGAGAGTTGATTTTTTAAATTACTTATTGATTTAGCTATTTGAAACGTATCATACCGGTGTTGTTGGATGGATTTGATGAGTAACTTTTTGCTTGCTTGGCGTAGAATGTCGGCACTTCCCCATATGTCTTTCTTTGGTGAAATTCTTACGCACACAGGGATAAGGTCGTTGTCACGACATCTCTTCAAGAAATTCAAGGATGTTAACAGTCGTGATTGCCGTTTTTTTAACCATTCTAACTGTCGGATTTTGTTTGCACTTTCCAGTCCGTACTGGTCCACATAATATTGTCTTAAGTTTTCGCGATTCATACTATTAAATAAAACACTTTTTAACCGGATTTATCGCGTATATTTACATTTTAAATTTTGACTCGACGTTTCGGTGTCTTTTCAGACCCCGTGGTCACGAGCGACTGAGGTGTCAAGCGTCGGATTGATAGATTGAAAAAAGTTATACATCATCATCTCCATCTGTTTCTCAGTCTTCGAGCGTAGCGTTCGGGATTGACACAAAACGAGCTGACAGTATCTTGAGTTACAGGTCGTGCAGCTTGCTGGATGTAAGATTTAATGTTTTTCAGGATAGGGTCCCATGTCGGTGATAGTTTCCAACCATCTTCTCTATTGAAATTAGGGTGTTTTTTAATTTCAATCGCTTCTCTGATCATTCTAGGAATGTAATGCTTCTCTCTAGATAAAATTTTCACAGAGTCAAACCTTAAGTAGTGGTTGGGCTTGTCCATGGAATGCTCACAAACTGCAGACTTTGAAGCTCTTCGATTTTTAATATCAGCTATGTGTTCTTTTACGCGGGTTGATACGTTTCTTTTGGTTTGACCAATGTAGGAAAGCCCACAGCCGCAGTCAATCTTGTAAACGTCGAGTCAAAAACGTCGAGTCAAAATTTAAAATGTAAATATACGCGATAAATCCGGTTAAAAAGTGTTTTATTTAATAGTATGAATCGCGAAAACTTAAGACAATATTAGTATGACCACGTTGTGCTTAACATTATAGTGAATAATATGAATTTCGGTGAAAAAAAATTACTTCTTATTTTTGGCAGAAATGGTTTCTATTAATGATACTTATTACGTAAAAAAAATTTGGTAGATGTTGTCAAATGAACCCTGTATAAGTAGTCTAACGTACTAAAATTGACGATATTATTGATGAGCAGAATAAATAAATATGATAATTAAATTTTCATAGAAAGTATAGTGACAACCCTAAACAAAAATTTTAAAAATTTATAACTCGTTAGCCCTGCATTTTAATTAGCTGATATTTTTTATATAAATATGTTTTGATATGTAGATTATATTTATAAAGAAAAAAAATGCGACCATTAAGTTACTGTCCCACAAAAAAATGGTTTAATTTTTTTATGAAAACATTAATTGCATCATAATTACCCGTGTTTTTTATGTAGTTTTTGGCATAGTTATAGCTATAAACTTCTTTTATGAGGACATGTTGTTTTTATTCAAAAATAATATATCTAAAAAAATTTATTGCATTTCTATGGTTTTTATGGGTTTTTCTCGAGACTGTAAATAACTCAAAAGATAATTAAAAAAAAACCTTCGGAGTCTTTTTCTAGCCTCTACTATAGTTCCAGCTATCAAATAAACACATAAACTCTGCGTGTCCGCGGTGGAGCCAAAATCACACACTGTGCGACGGCGCCGCCGGCCGGTTTCGTTCACGTCCGGTCATGTCGGTACCATACCTACTCGATGTAATGGCACTTATTTTCAAGAAGATACGATTGTTTTTTGAGAATTTGGACGTCTGTGATGTAATTCATTCGGCCAAACACGTTGCACCTCTGCGCGTAGTCTTTATAGTTCATAGTATTGATTCATAAAATAGTATGACCACGTTGTGCTTAACATTATAGTGAATAATATGAATTTCGGTGAAAAAAAATTACTTCTTATTTTTGGCAGAAATGGTTTCTATTAATGATACTTATTACGTAAAAAAAATTTGGTAGATGTTGTCAAATGAACCCTGTATAAGTAGTCTAACGTACTAAAATTGACGATATTATTGATGAGCAGAATAAATAAATATGATAATTAAATTTTCATAGAAAGTATAGTGACAACCCTAAACAAATATTTTAAAAATTTATAACTCGTTAGCCCTGCATTTTAATTAGCTGATATTTTTTATATAAATATGTTTTGATATGTAGATTATATTTATAAAGAAAAAAAATGCGACCATTAAGTTACTGTCCCACAAAAAAATGGTTTAATTTTTTTATGAAAACATTAATTGCATCATAATTACCCGTGTTTTTTATGTAGTTTTTGGCATAGTTATAGCTATAAACTTCTTTTATGAAGACATGTTGTTTTTATTCAAAAATAATATATCTAAAAAATTTATTGCATTTCTATGGTTTTTATGGGTTTTTCTCGAGACTGTAAATAACTCAAAAGATAATTAAAAAAAAACCTTCGGAGTCTTTTTCTAGCCTCTACTATAGTTCCAGCTATCAAATAAACACATAAACTCTGCGTGTCCGCGGTGGAGCCAAAATCACACACTGTGCGACGGCGCCGCCGGCCGGTTTCGTTCACGTCCGGTCATGTCGGTACCATACCTACTCGATGTAATGGCACTTATTTTCAAGAAGATACGATTGTTTTTTGAGAATTTGGACGTCTGTGATGTAATTCATTCGGCCAAACACGTTGCACCTCTGCGCGTAGTCTTTATAGTTCATAGTATTGATTCATAAAATAGTATGACCACGTTGTGCTTAACATTATAGTGAATAATATGAATTTCGGTGAAAAAAAATTACTTCTTATTTTTGGCAGAAATGGTTTCTATTAATGATACTTATTACGTAAAAAAAATTTGGTAGATGTTGTCAAATGAACCCTGTATAAGTAGTATAACGTACTAAAATTGACGATATTATTGATGAGCAGAATAAATAAATATGATAATTAAATTTTCATAGAAAGTATAGTGACAACCCTAAACAAAAATTTTAAAAATTTATAACTCGTTAGCCCTGCATTTTAATTAGCTGATATTTTTTATATAAATATGTTTTGATATGTAGATTACATTTATAAAGAAAAAAAATGCGACCATTAAGTTACTGTCCCACAAAAAAATGGTTTAATTTTTTTATGAAAACATTAATTGCATCATAATTACCCGTGTTTTTTATGTAGTTTTTGGCATAGTTATAGCTATAAACTTCTTTTATGAGGACATGTTGTTTTTATTCAAAAATAATATATCTAAAAAAATTTATTATTATTTAAAAAACTGAAACTAAATGAAAAGCTAGGGGGGTGTTTAGGGTCTCGTAAGAAGCCCCTCGGTTAGTTTTAATAATCTATATAAAAATATGAAACCACCTTAGTACATAAAGTAATGGTAATACACAAAGAAAGTGTTTGTCAATTTAAGTTGTATGGGTGATCTATGTAAAAATCTGAAAAACGTGAAAAATAAGAAAACCTTGCTGAAACTACCAATAAAATTACTGCGGTTAGCTAGCAGAAACCGATTTGGATAATATAAAACAAAAAGAACGAGAATAATAACAAGATTTTCAGTATTAAAGTGCTTGCGCAATGTACGCAAACAGCCCTTATATCAACTTTCCTAATACCGTTTTTCTTAATAACTTTCTTGTTTTCAGGCGGATTTGGAGGTTCGACCACTCTGAAGGAATGGGACGACGAGCTGGACAATAATAATGAATAAAAACTAGGGGTAAGTATAGAAATTTAAAAACTTTTAGAACAAACTTTTGATTTTACGTTGATTTACCAAGATTACTAGGGATGATTTGTGAAAAACTGAAACTAAATGAAAAGCTAGGGGGGTGTCTAGGGTCTCGTAAGAAGCCCCTCGGTTAGTTTTAATAATCTATATAAAAATATGAAACCACCTTAGTACATAAAGTAATGGTAATACACAAAGAAAGTGTTTGTCAATTTAAGTTGTATGGGTGATCTATGTAAAAATCTGAAAAACGTGAAAAATAAGAAAACCTTGCTGAAACTACCAATAAAATTACTGCGGTTAGCTAGCGGAAACCGATTTGGATAATATAAAACAAAAAGAACGAGAATAATAACAAGATTTTCAGTATTAAAGTGTTTGCGCAATGTACGCAAACAGCCCTTATATCAACTTTCCTAATACCGTTTTTCTTAATAACTTTCTTGTTTTCAGGCGGATTTGGAGGTTCGACCACTCTGAAGGAATGGGACGACGAGCTGGACAATAATAATGAATAAAAACTAGGGGTAAGTATAGAAATTTAAAAACTTTTAGAACAAACTTTTGATTTTACGTTGATTTACCAAGATTACTAGGGATGATTTGTGAAAAACTGAAACTAAATGAAAAGCTAGGGGGGTGTTTAGGGTCTCGTAAGAAGCCCCTCGGTTAGTTTTAATAATCTATATAAAAATATGAAACCACCTTAGTACATAAAGTAATGGTAATACACAAAGAAAGTGTTTGTCAATTTAAGTTGTATGGGTGATCTATGTAAAAATCTGAAAAACGTGAAAAATAAGAAAACCTTGCTGAAACTACCAATAAAATTACTGCGGTTAGCTAGCAGAAACCGATTTGGATAATATAAAACAAAAAGAACGAGAATAATAACAAGATTTTCAGTATTAAAGTGTTTGCGCAATGTACGCAAACAGCCCTTATATCAACTTTCCTAATACCGTTTTTCTTAATAACTTTCTTGTTTTCAGGCGGATTTGGAGGTTCGACCACTCTGAAGGAATGGGACGACGAGCTGGACAATAATAATGAATAAAAACTAGGGGTAAGTATAGAAATTTAAAAACTTTTAGAACAAACTTTTGATTTTACGTTGATTTACCAAGATTACTAGGGATGATTTGTGAAAAACTGAAACTAAATGAAAAGCTAGGGGGGTGTTTAGGGTCTCGTAAGAAGCCCCTCGGTTAGTTTTAATAATCTATATAAAAATATGAAACCACCTTAGTACATAAAGTAATGGTAATACACAAAGAAAGTGTTTGTCAATTTAAGTTGTATGGGTGATCTATGTAAAAATCTGAAAAACGTGAAAAATAAGAAAACCTTGCTGAAACTACCAATAAAATTACTGCGGTTAGCTAGCAGAAACCGATTTGGATAATATAAAACAAAAAGAACGAGAATAATAACAAGATTTTCAGTATTAAAGTGTTTGCGCAATGTACGCAAACAGCCCTTATATCAACTTTCCTAATACCGTTTTTCTTAATAACTTTCTTGTTTTCAGGCGGATTTGGAGGTTCGACCACTCTGAAGGAATGGGACGACGAGCTGGACAATAATAATGAATAAAAACTAGGGGTAAGTATAGAAATTTAAAAACTTTTAGAACAAACTTTTGATTTTACGTTGATTTACCAAGATTACTAGGGATGATTTGTGAAAAATTGAAACTAAATGAAAAGCTAGGGGGGTGTTTAGGGTCTCGTAAGAAGCCCCTCGGTTAGTTTTAATAATCTATATAAAAATATGAAACCACCTTAGTACATAAAGTAATGGTAATACACAAAGAAAGTGTTTGTCAATTTAAGTTGTATGGGTGATCTATGTAAAAATCTGAAAAACGTGAAAAATAAGAAAACCTTGCTGAAACTACCAATAAAATTACTGCGGTTAGCTAGCAGAAACCGATTTGGATAATATAAAACAAAAAGAACGAGAATAATAACAAGATTTTCAGTATTAAAGTGTTTGCGCAATGTACGCAAACAGCCCTTATATCAACTTTCCTAATACCGTTTTTCTTAATAACTTTCTTGTTTTCAGGCGGATTTGGAGGTTCGACCACTCTGAAGGAATGGGACGACGAGCTGGACAATAATAATGAATAAAAACTAGGGGTAAGTATAGAAATTTAAAAACTTTTAGAACAAACTTTTGATTTTACGTTGATTTACCAAGATTACTAGGGATGATTTGTGAAAAACTGAAACTAAATGAAAAGCTAGGGGGGTGTTTAGGGTCTCGTAAGAAGCCCCTCGGTTAGTTTTAATAATCTATATAAAAATATGAAACCACCTTAGTACATAAAGTAATGGTAATACACAAAGAAAGTGTTTGTCAATTTAAGTTGTATGGGTGATCTATGTAAAAATCTGAAAAACGTGAAAAATAAGAAAACCTTGCTGAAACTACCAATAAAATTACTGCGGTTAGCTAGCAGAAACCGATTTGGATAATATAAAACAAAAAGAACGAGAATAATAACAAGATTTTCAGTATTAAAGTGTTTGCGCAATGTACGCAAACAGCCCTTATATCAACTTTCCTAATACCGTTTTTCTTAATAACTTTCTTGTTTTCAGGCGGATTTGGAGGTTCGACCACTCTGAAGGAATGGGACGACGAGCTGGACAATAATAATGAATAAAAACTAGGGGTAAGTATAGAAATTTAAAAACTTTTAGAACAAACTTTTGATTTTACGTTGATTTACCAAGATTACTAGGGATGATTTGTGAAAAACTGAAACTAAATGAAAAGCTAGGGGGGTGTTTAGGGTCTCGTAAGAAGCCCCTCGGTTAGTTTTAATAATCTATATAAAAATATGAAACCACCTTAGTACATAAAGTAATGGTAATACACAAAGAAAGTGTTTGTCAATTTAAGTTGTATGGGTGATCTATGTAAAAATCTGAAAAACGTGAAAAATAAGAAAACCTTGCTGAAACTACCAATAAAATTACTGCGGTTAGCTAGCAGAAACCGATTTGGATAATATAAAACAAAAAGAACGAGAATAATAACAAGATTTTCAGTATTAAAGTGTTTGCGCAATGTACGCAAACAGCCCTTATATCAACTTTCCTAATACCGTTTTTCTTAATAACTTTCTTGTTTTCAGGCGGATTTGGAGGTTCGACCACTCTGAAGGAATGGGACGACGAGCTGGACAATAATAATGAATAAAAACTAGGGGTAAGTATAGAAATTTAAAAACTTTTAGAACAAACTTTTGATTTTACGTTGATTTACCAAGATTACTAGGGATGATTTGTGAAAAACTGAAACTAAATGAAAAGCTAGGGGGGTGTTTAGGGTCTCGTAAGAAGCCCCTCGGTTAGTTTTAATAATCTATATAAAAATATGAAACCACCTTAGTACATAAAGTAATGGTAATACACAAAGAAAGTGTTTGTCAATTTAAGTTGTATGGGTGATCTATGTAAAAATCTGAAAAACGTGAAAAATAAGAAAACCTTGCTGAAACTACCAATAAAATTACTGCGGTTAGCTAGCAGAAACCGATTTGGATAATATAAAACAAAAAGAACGAGAATAATAACAAGATTTTCAGTATTAAAGTGTTTGCGCAATGTACGCAAACAGCCCTTATATCAACTTTCCTAATACCGTTTTTCTTAATAACTTTCTTGTTTTCAGGCGGATTTGGAGGTTCGACCACTCTGAAGGAATGGGACGACGAGCTGGACAATAATAATGAATAAAAACTAGGGGTAAGTATAGAAATTTAAAAACTTTTAGAACAAACTTTTGATTTTACGTTGATTTACCAAGATTACTAGGGATGATTTGTGAAAAACTGAAACTAAATGAAAAGCTAGGGGGGTGTTTAGGGTCTCGTAAGAAGCCCCTCGGTTAGTTTTAATAATCTATATAAAAATATGAAACCACCTTAGTACATAAAGTAATGGTAATACACAAAGAAAGTGTTTGTCAATTTAAGTTGTATGGGTGATCTATGTAAAAATCTGAAAAACGTGAAAAATAAGAAAACCTTGCTGAAACTACCAATAAAATTACTGCGGTTAGCTAGCAGAAACCGATTTGGATAATATAAAACAAAAAGAACGAGAATAATAACAAGATTTTCAGTATTAAAGTGTTTGCGCAATGTACGCAAACAGCCCTTATATCAACTTTCCTAATACCGTTTTTCTTAATAACTTTCTTGTTTTCAGGCGGATTTGGAGGTTCGACCACTCTGAAGGAATGGGACGACGAGCTGGACAATAATAATGAATAAAAACTAGGGGTAAGTATAGAAATTTAAAAACTTTTAGTACAAACTTTTGATTTTACGTTGATTTACCAAGATTACTAGGGATGATTTGTGAAAAACTGAAACTAAATGAAAAGCTAGGGGGGTGTTTAGGGTCTCGTAAGAAGCCCCTCGGTTAGTTTTAATAATCTATATAAAAATATGAAACCACCTTAGTACATAAAGTAATGGTAATACACAAAGAAAGTGTTTGTCAATTTAAGTTGTATGGGTGATCTATGTAAAAATCTGAAAAACGTGAAAAATAAGAAAACCTTGCTGAAACTACCAATAAAATTACTGCGGTTAGCTAGCAGAAACCGATTTGGATAATATAAAACAAAAAGAACGAGAATAATAACAAGATTTTCAGTATTAAAGTGTTTGCGCAATGTACGCAAACAGCCCTTATATCAACTTTCCTAATACCGTTTTTCTTAATAACTTTCTTGTTTTCAGGCGGATTTGGAGGTTCGACCACTCTGAAGGAATGGGACGACGAGCTGGACAATAATAATGAATAAAAACTAGGGGTAAGTATAGAAATTTAAAAACTTTTAGAACAAACTTTTGATTTTACGTTGATTTACCAAGATTACTAGGGATGATTTGTGAAAAACTGAAACTAAATGAAAAGCTAGGGGGATGTTTAGGGTCTCGTAAGAAGCCCCTCGGTTAGTTTTAATAATCTATATAAAAATATGAAACCACCTTAGTACATAAAGTAATGGTAATACACAAAGAAAGTGTTTGTCAATTTAAGTTGTATGGCTGATCTATGTAAAAATCTGAAAAACGTGAAAAATAAGAAAACCTTGCTGAAACTACCAATAAAATTACTGCGGTTAGCTAGCAGAAACCGATTTGGATAATATAAAACAAAAAGAACGAGAATAATAACAAGATTTTCAGTATTAAAGTGTTTGCGCAATGTACGCAAACAGCCCTTATATCAACTTTCCTAATACCGTTTTTCTTAATAACTTTCTTGTTTTCAGGCGGATTTGGAGGTTCGACCACTCTGAAGGAATGGGACGACGAGCTGGACAATAATAATGAATAAAAACTAGGGGTAAGTATAGAAATTTAAAAACTTTTAGAACAAACTTTTGATATTACGTTGATTTACCAAGATTACTAGGGATGATTTGTGAAAAACTGAAACTAAATGAAAAGCTAGGGGGGTGTTTAGGGTCTCGTAAGAAGCCCCTCGGTTAGTTTTAATAATCTATATAAAAATATGAAACCACCTTAGTACATAAAGTAATGGTAATACACAAAGAAAGTGTTTGTCAATTTAAGTTGTATGGGTGATCTATGTAAAAATCTGAAAAACGTGAAAAATAAGAAAACCTTGCTGAAACTACCAATAAAATTACTGCGGTTAGCTAGCGGAAACCGATTTGGATAATATAAAACAAAAAGAACGAGAATAATAACAAGATTTTCAGTATTAAAGTGTTTGCGCAATGTACGCAAACAGCCCTTATATCAACTTTCCTAATACCGTTTTTCTTAATAACTTTCTTGTTTTCAGGCGGATTTGGAGGTTCGACCACTCTGAAGGAATGGGACGACGAGCTGGACAATAATAATGAATAAAAACTAGGGGTAAGTGTAGAAATTTAAAAACTTTTAGAACAAACTTTTGATTTTACGTTGATTTACCAAGATTACTAGGGATGATTTGTGAAAAACTGAAACTAAATGAAAAGCTAGGGGGGTGTTTAGGGTCTCGTAAGAAGCCCCTCGGTTAGTTTTAATAATCTATATAAAAATATGAAACCACCTTAGTACATAAAGTAATGGTAATACACAAAGAAAGTGTTTGTCAATTTAAGTTGTATGGGTGATCTATGTAAAAATCTGAAAAACGTGAAAAATAAGAAAACCTTGCTGAAACTACCAATAAAATTACTGCGGTTAGCTAGCAGAAACCGATTTGGATAATATAAAACAAAAAGAACGAGAATAATAACAAGATTTTCAGTATTAAAGTGTTTGCGCAATGTACGCAAACAGCCCTTATATCAACTTTCCTAATACCGTTTTTCTTAATAACTTTCTTGTTTTCAGGCGGATTTGGAGGTTCGACCACTCTGAAGGAATGGGACGACGAGCTGGACAATAATAATGAATAAAAACTAGGGGTAAGTATAGAAATTTAAAAACTTTTAGAACAAACTTTTGATTTTACGTTGATTTACCAAGATTACTAGGGATGATTTGTGAAAAACTGAAACTAAATGAAAAGCTAGGGGGGTGTTTAGGGTCTCGTAAGAAGCCCCTCGGTTAGTTTTAATAATCTATATAAAAATATGAAACCACCTTAGTACATAAAGTAATGGTAATACACAAAGAAAGTGTTTGTCAATTTAAGTTGTATGGGTGATCTATGTAAAAATCTGAAAAACGTGAAAAATAAGAAAACCTTGCTGAAACTACCAATAAAATTACTGCGGTTAGCTAGCAGAAACCGATTTGGATAATATAAAACAAAAAGAACGAGAATAATAACAAGATTTTCAGTATTAAAGTGTTTGCGCAATGTACGCAAACAGCCCTTATATCAACTTTCCTAATACCGTTTTTCTTAATAACTTTCTTGTTTTCAGGCGGATTTGGAGGTTCGACCACTCTGAAGGAATGGGACGACGAGCTGGACAATAATAATGAATAAAAACTAGGGGTAAGTATAGAAATTTAAAAACTTTTAGAACAAACTTTTGATTTTACGTTGATTTACCAAGATTACTAGGGATGATTTGTGAAAAACTGAAACTAAATGAAAAGCTAGGGGGGTGTTTAGGGTCTCGTAAGAAGCCCCTCGGTTAGTTTTAATAATCTATATAAAAATATGAAACCACCTTAGTACATAAAGTAATGGTAATACACAAAGAAAGTGTTTGTCAATTTAAGTTGTATGGGTGATCTATGTAAAAATCTGAAAAACGTGAAAAATAAGAAAACCTTGCTGAAACTACCAATAAAATTACTGCGGTTAGCTAGCAGAAACCGATTTGGATAATATAAAACAAAAAGAACGAGAATAATAACAAGATTTTCAGTATTAAAGTGTTTGCGCAATGTACGCAAACAGCCCTTATATCAACTTTCCTAATACCGTTTTTCTTAATAACTTTCTTGTTTTCAGGCGGATTTGGAGGTTCGACCACTCTGAAGGAATGGGACGACGAGCTGGACAATAATAATGAATAAAAACTAGGGGTAAGTATAGAAATTTAAAAACTTTTAGAACAAACTTTTGATTTTACGTTGATTTACCAAGATTACTAGGGATGATTTGTGAAAAACTGAAACTAAATGAAAAGCTAGGGGGGTGTTTAGGGTCTCGTAAGAAGCCCCTCGGTTAGTTTTAATAATCTATATAAAAATATGAAACCACCTTAGTACATAAAGTAATGGTAATACACAAAGAAAGTGTTTGTCAATTTAAGTTGTATGGGTGATCTATGTAAAAATCTGAAAAACGTGAAAAATAAGAAAACCTTGCTGAAACTACCAATAAAATTACTGCGGTTAGCTAGCGGAAACCGATTTGGATAATATAAAACAAAAAGAACGAGAATAATAACAAGATTTTCAGTATTAAAGTGTTTGCGCAATGTACGCAAACAGCCCTTATATCAACTTTCCTAATACCGTTTTTCTTAATAACTTTCTTGTTTTCAGGCGGATTTGGAGGTTCGACCACTCTGAAGGAATGGGACGACGAGCTGGACAATAATAATGAATAAAAACTAGGGGTAAGTGTAGAAATTTAAAAACTTTTAGAACAAACTTTTGATTTTACGTTGATTTACCAAGATTACTAGGGATGATTTGTGAAAAACTGAAACTAAATGAAAAGCTAGGGGGGTGTTTAGGGTCTCGTAAGAAGCCCCTCGGTTAGTTTTAATAATCTATATAAAAATATGAAACCACCTTAGTACATAAAGTAATGGTAATACACAAAGAAAGTGTTTGTCAATTTAAGTTGTATGGGTGATCTATGTAAAAATCTGAAAAACGTGAAAAATAAGAAAACCTTGCTGAAACTACCAATAAAATTACTGCGGTTAGCTAGCAGAAACCGATTTGGATAATATAAAACAAAAAGAACGAGAATAATAACAAGATTTTCAGTATTAAAGTGTTTGCGCAATGTACGCAAACAGCCCTTATATCAACTTTCCTAATACCGTTTTTCTTAATAACTTTCTTGTTTTCAGGCGGATTTGGAGGTTCGACCACTCTGAAGGAATGGGACGACGAGCTGGACAATAATAATGAATAAAAACTAGGGGTAAGTATAGAAATTTAAAAACTTTTAGAACAAACTTTTGATTTTACGTTGATTTACCAAGATTACTAGGGATGATTTGTGAAAAACTGAAACTAAATGAAAAGCTAGGGGGGTGTTTAGGGTCTCGTAAGAAGCCCCTCGGTTAGTTTTAATAATCTATATAAAAATATGAAACCACCTTAGTACATAAAGTAATGGTAATACACAAAGAAAGTGTTTGTCAATTTAAGTTGTATGGGTGATCTATGTAAAAATCTGAAAAACGTGAAAAATAAGAAAACCTTGCTGAAACTACCAATAAAATTACTGCGGTTAGCTAGCAGAAACCGATTTGGATAATATAAAACAAAAAGAACGAGAATAATAACAAGATTTTCAGTATTAAAGTGTTTGCGCAATGTACGCAAACAGCCCTTATATCAACTTTCCTAATACCGTTTTTCTTAATAACTTTCTTGTTTTCAGGCGGATTTGGAGGTTCGACCACTCTGAAGGAATGGGACGACGAGCTGGACAATAATAATGAATAAAAACTAGGGGTAAGTATAGAAATTTAAAAACTTTTAGAACAAACTTTTGATTTTACGTTGATTTACCAAGATTACTAGGGATGATTTGTGAAAAACTGAAACTAAATGAAAAGCTAGGGGGGTGTTTAGGGTCTCGTAAGAAGCCCCTCGGTTAGTTTTAATAATCTATATAAAAATATGAAACCACCTTAGTACATAAAGTAATGGTAATACACAAAGAAAGTGTTTGTCAATTTAAGTTGTATGGGTGATCTATGTAAAAATCTGAAAAACGTGAAAAATAAGAAAACCTTGCTGAAACTACCAATAAAATTACTGCGGTTAGCTAGCAGAAACCGATTTGGATAATATAAAACAAAAAGAACGAGAATAATAACAAGATTTTCAGTATTAAAGTGTTTGCGCAATGTACGCAAACAGCCCTTATATCAACTTTCCTAATACCGTTTTTCTTAATAACTTTCTTGTTTTCAGGCGGATTTGGAGGTTCGACCACTCTGAAGGAATGGGACGACGAGCTGGACAATAATAATGAATAAAAACTAGGGGTAAGTATAGAAATTTAAAAACTTTTAGAACAAACTTTTGATTTTACGTTGATTTACCAAGATTACTAGGGATGATTTGTGAAAAACTGAAACTAAATGAAAAGCTAGGGGGGTGTTTAGGGTCTCGTAAGAAGCCCCTCGGTTAGTTTTAATAATCTATATAAAAATATGAAACCACCTTAGTACATAAAGTAATGGTAATACACAAAGAAAGTGTTTGTCAATTTAAGTTGTATGGGTGATCTATGTAAAAATCTGAAAAACGTGAAAAATAAGAAAACCTTGCTGAAACTACCAATAAAATTACTGCGGTTAGCTAGCAGAAACCGATTTGGATAATATAAAACAAAAAGAACGAGAATAATAACAAGATTTTCAGTATTAAAGTGTTTGCGCAATGTACGCAAACAGCCCTTATATCAACTTTCCTAATACCGTTTTTCTTAATAACTTTCTTGTTTTCAGGCGGATTTGGAGGTTCGACCACTCTGAAGGAATGGGACGACGAGCTGGACAATAATAATGAATAAAAACTAGGGGTAAGTATAGAAATTTAAAAACTTTTAGAACAAACTTTTGATTTTACGTTGATTTACCAAGATTACTAGGGATGATTTGTGAAAAACTGAAACTAAATGAAAAGCTAGGGGGGTGTTTAGGGTCTCGTAAGAAGCCCCTCGGTTAGTTTTAATAATCTATATAAAAATATGAAACCACCTTAGTACATAAAGTAATGGTAATACACAAAGAAAGTGTTTGTCAATTTAAGTTGTATGGGTGATCTATGTAAAAATCTGAAAAACGTGAAAAATAAGAAAACCTTGCTGAAACTACCAATAAAATTACTGCGGTTAGCTAGCAGAAACCGATTTGGATAATATAAAACAAAAAGAACGAGAATAATAACAAGATTTTCAGTATTAAAGTGTTTGCGCAATGTACGCAAACAGCCCTTATATCAACTTTCCTAATACCGTTTTTCTTAATAACTTTCTTGTTTTCAGGCGGATTTGGAGGTTCGACCACTCTGAAGGAATGGGACGACGAGCTGGACAATAATAATGAATAAAAACTAGGGGTAAGTATAGAAATTTAAAAACTTTTAGAACAAACTTTTGATTTTACGTTGATTTACCAAGATTACTAGGGATGATTTGTGAAAAACTGAAACTAAATGAAAAGCTAGGGGGGTGTTTAGGGTCTCGTAAGAAGCCCCTCGGTTAGTTTTAATAATCTATATAAAAATATGAAACCACCTTAGTACATAAAGTAATGGTAATACACAAAGAAAGTGTTTGTCAATTTAAGTTGTATGGGTGATCTATGTAAAAATCTGAAAAACGTGAAAAATAAGAAAACCTTGCTGAAACTACCAATAAAATTACTGCGGTTAGCTAGCAGAAACCGATTTGGATAATATAAAACAAAAAGAACGAGAATAATAACAAGATTTTCAGTATTAAAGTGTTTGCGCAATGTACGCAAACAGCCCTTATATCAACTTTCCTAATACCGTTTTTCTTAATAACTTTCTTGTTTTCAGGCGGATTTGGAGGTTCGACCACTCTGAAGGAATGGGACGACGAGCTGGACAATAATAATGAATAAAAACTAGGGGTAAGTATAGAAATTTAAAAACTTTTAGTACAAACTTTTGATTTTACGTTGATTTACCAAGATTACTAGGGATGATTTGTGAAAAACTGAAACTAAATGAAAAGCTAGGGGGGTGTTTAGGGTCTCGTAAGAAGCCCCTCGGTTAGTTTTAATAATCTATATAAAAATATGAAACCACCTTAGTACATAAAGTAATGGTAATACACAAAGAAAGTGTTTGTCAATTTAAGTTGTATGGGTGATCTATGTAAAAATCTGAAAAACGTGAAAAATAAGAAAACCTTGCTGAAACTACCAATAAAATTACTGCGGTTAGCTAGCAGAAACCGATTTGGATAATATAAAACAAAAAGAACGAGAATAATAACAAGATTTTCAGTATTAAAGTGTTTGCGCAATGTACGCAAACAGCCCTTATATCAACTTTCCTAATACCGTTTTTCTTAATAACTTTCTTGTTTTCAGGCGGATTTGGAGGTTCGACCACTCTGAAGGAATGGGACGACGAGCTGGACAATAATAATGAATAAAAACTAGGGGTAAGTATAGAAATTTAAAAACTTTTAGAACAAACTTTTGATTTTACGTTGATTTACCAAGATTACTAGGGATGATTTGTGAAAAACTGAAACTAAATGAAAAGCTAGGGGGGTGTTTAGGGTCTCGTAAGAAGCCCCTCGGTTAGTTTTAATAATCTATATAAAAATATGAAACCACCTTAGTACATAAAGTAATGGTAATACACAAAGAAAGTGTTTGTCAATTTAAGTTGTATGGGTGATCTATGTAAAAATCTGAAAAACGTGAAAAATAAGAAAACCTTGCTGAAACTACCAATAAAATTACTGCGGTTAGCTAGCAGAAACCGATTTGGATAATATAAAACAAAAAGAACGAGAATAATAACAAGATTTTCAGTATTAAAGTGTTTGCGCAATGTACGCAAACAGCCCTTATATCAACTTTCCTAATACCGTTTTTCTTAATAACTTTCTTGTTTTCAGGCGGATTTGGAGGTTCGACCACTCTGAAGGAATGGGACGACGAGCTGGACAATAATAATGAATAAAAACTAGGGGTAAGTATAGAAATTTAAAAACTTTTAGAACAAACTTTTGATATTACGTTGATTTACCAAGATTACTAGGGATGATTTGTGAAAAACTGAAACTAAATGAAAAGCTAGGGGGGTGTTTAGGGTCTCGTAAGAAGCCCCTCGGTTAGTTTTAATAATCTATATAAAAATATGAAACCACCTTAGTACATAAAGTAATGGTAATACACAAAGAAAGTGTTTGTCAATTTAAGTTGTATGGGTGATCTATGTAAAAATCTGAAAAACGTGAAAAATAAGAAAACCTTGCTGAAACTACCAATAAAATTACTGCGGTTAGCTAGCGGAAACCGATTTGGATAATATAAAACAAAAAGAACGAGAATAATAACAAGATTTTCAGTATTAAAGTGTTTGCGCAATGTACGCAAACAGCCCTTATATCAACTTTCCTAATACCGTTTTTCTTAATAACTTTCTTGTTTTCAGGCGGATTTGGAGGTTCGACCACTCTGAAGGAATGGGACGACGAGCTGGACAATAATAATGAATAAAAACTAGGGGTAAGTGTAGAAATTTAAAAACTTTTAGAACAAACTTTTGATTTTACGTTGATTTACCAAGATTACTAGGGATGATTTGTGAAAAACTGAAACTAAATGAAAAGCTAGGGGGGTGTTTAGGGTCTCGTAAGAAGCCCCTCGGTTAGTTTTAATAATCTATATAAAAATATGAAACCACCTTAGTACATAAAGTAATGGTAATACACAAAGAAAGTGTTTGTCAATTTAAGTTGTATGGGTGATCTATGTAAAAATCTGAAAAACGTGAAAAATAAGAAAACCTTGCTGAAACTACCAATAAAATTACTGCGGTTAGCTAGCAGAAACCGATTTGGATAATATAAAACAAAAAGAACGAGAATAATAACAAGATTTTCAGTATTAAAGTGTTTGCGCAATGTACGCAAACAGCCCTTATATCAACTTTCCTAATACCGTTTTTCTTAATAACTTTCTTGTTTTCAGGCGGATTTGGAGGTTCGACCACTCTGAAGGAATGGGACGACGAGCTGGACAATAATAATGAATAAAAACTAGGGGTAAGTATAGAAATTTAAAAACTTTTAGAACAAACTTTTGATTTTACGTTGATTTACCAAGATTACTAGGGATGATTTGTGAAAAACTGAAACTAAATGAAAAGCTAGGGGGGTGTTTAGGGTCTCGTAAGAAGCCCCTCGGTTAGTTTTAATAATCTATATAAAAATATGAAACCACCTTAGTACATAAAGTAATGGTAATACACAAAGAAAGTGTTTGTCAATTTAAGTTGTATGGGTGATCTATGTAAAAATCTGAAAAACGTGAAAAATAAGAAAACCTTGCTGAAACTACCAATAAAATTACTGCGGTTAGCTAGCAGAAACCGATTTGGATAATATAAAACAAAAAGAACGAGAATAATAACAAGATTTTCAGTATTAAAGTGTTTGCGCAATGTACGCAAACAGCCCTTATATCAACTTTCCTAATACCGTTTTTCTTAATAACTTTCTTGTTTTCAGGCGGATTTGGAGGTTCGACCACTCTGAAGGAATGGGACGACGAGCTGGACAATAATAATGAATAAAAACTAGGGGTAAGTATAGAAATTTAAAAACTTTTAGAACAAACTTTTGATTTTACGTTGATTTACCAAGATTACTAGGGATGATTTGTGAAAAACTGAAACTAAATGAAAAGCTAGGGGGGTGTTTAGGGTCTCGTAAGAAGCCCCTCGGTTAGTTTTAATAATCTATATAAAAATATGAAACCACCTTAGTACATAAAGTAATGGTAATACACAAAGAAAGTGTTTGTCAATTTAAGTTGTATGGGTGATCTATGTAAAAATCTGAAAAACGTGAAAAATAAGAAAACCTTGCTGAAACTACCAATAAAATTACTGCGGTTAGCTAGCAGAAACCGATTTGGATAATATAAAACAAAAAGAACGAGAATAATAACAAGATTTTCAGTATTAAAGTGTTTGCGCAATGTACGCAAACAGCCCTTATATCAACTTTCCTAATACCGTTTTTCTTAATAACTTTCTTGTTTTCAGGCGGATTTGGAGGTTCGACCACTCTGAAGGAATGGGACGACGAGCTGGACAATAATAATGAATAAAAACTAGGGGTAAGTATAGAAATTTAAAAACTTTTAGAACAAACTTTTGATTTTACGTTGATTTACCAAGATTACTAGGGATGATTTGTGAAAAACTGAAACTAAATGAAAAGCTAGGGGGGTGTTTAGGGTCTCGTAAGAAGCCCCTCGGTTAGTTTTAATAATCTATATAAAAATATGAAACCACCTTAGTACATAAAGTAATGGTAATACACAAAGAAAGTGTTTGTCAATTTAAGTTGTATGGGTGATCTATGTAAAAATCTGAAAAACGTGAAAAATAAGAAAACCTTGCTGAAACTACCAATAAAATTACTGCGGTTAGCTAGCGGAAACCGATTTGGATAATATAAAACAAAAAGAACGAGAATAATAACAAGATTTTCAGTATTAAAGTGTTTGCGCAATGTACGCAAACAGCCCTTATATCAACTTTCCTAATACCGTTTTTCTTAATAACTTTCTTGTTTTCAGGCGGATTTGGAGGTTCGACCACTCTGAAGGAATGGGACGACGAGCTGGACAATAATAATGAATAAAAACTAGGGGTAAGTGTAGAAATTTAAAAACTTTTAGAACAAACTTTTGATTTTACGTTGATTTACCAAGATTACTAGGGATGATTTGTGAAAAACTGAAACTAAATGAAAAGCTAGGGGGGTGTTTAGGGTCTCGTAAGAAGCCCCTCGGTTAGTTTTAATAATCTATATAAAAATATGAAACCACCTTAGTACATAAAGTAATGGTAATACACAAAGAAAGTGTTTGTCAATTTAAGTTGTATGGGTGATCTATGTAAAAATCTGAAAAACGTGAAAAATAAGAAAACCTTGCTGAAACTACCAATAAAATTACTGCGGTTAGCTAGCAGAAACCGATTTGGATAATATAAAACAAAAAGAACGAGAATAATAACAAGATTTTCAGTATTAAAGTGTTTGCGCAATGTACGCAAACAGCCCTTATATCAACTTTCCTAATACCGTTTTTCTTAATAACTTTCTTGTTTTCAGGCGGATTTGGAGGTTCGACCACTCTGAAGGAATGGGACGACGAGCTGGACAATAATAATGAATAAAAACTAGGGGTAAGTATAGAAATTTAAAAACTTTTAGAACAAACTTTTGATTTTACGTTGATTTACCAAGATTACTAGGGATGATTTGTGAAAAACTGAAACTAAATGAAAAGCTAGGGGGGTGTTTAGGGTCTCGTAAGAAGCCCCTCGGTTAGTTTTAATAATCTATATAAAAATATGAAACCACCTTAGTACATAAAGTAATGGTAATACACAAAGAAAGTGTTTGTCAATTTAAGTTGTATGGGTGATCTATGTAAAAATCTGAAAAACGTGAAAAATAAGAAAACCTTGCTGAAACTACCAATAAAATTACTGCGGTTAGCTAGCAGAAACCGATTTGGATAATATAAAACAAAAAGAACGAGAATAATAACAAGATTTTCAGTATTAAAGTGTTTGCGCAATGTACGCAAACAGCCCTTATATCAACTTTCCTAATACCGTTTTTCTTAATAACTTTCTTGTTTTCAGGCGGATTTGGAGGTTCGACCACTCTGAAGGAATGGGACGACGAGCTGGACAATAATAATGAATAAAAACTAGGGGTAAGTATAGAAATTTAAAAACTTTTAGAACAAACTTTTGATTTTACGTTGATTTACCAAGATTACTAGGGATGATTTGTGAAAAACTGAAACTAAATGAAAAGCTAGGGGGGTGTTTAGGGTCTCGTAAGAAGCCCCTCGGTTAGTTTTAATAATCTATATAAAAATATGAAACCACCTTAGTACATAAAGTAATGGTAATACACAAAGAAAGTGTTTGTCAATTTAAGTTGTATGGGTGATCTATGTAAAAATCTGAAAAACGTGAAAAATAAGAAAACCTTGCTGAAACTACCAATAAAATTACTGCGGTTAGCTAGCAGAAACCGATTTGGATAATATAAAACAAAAAGAACGAGAATAATAACAAGATTTTCAGTATTAAAGTGTTTGCGCAATGTACGCAAACAGCCCTTATATCAACTTTCCTAATACCGTTTTTCTTAATAACTTTCTTGTTTTCAGGCGGATTTGGAGGTTCGACCACTCTGAAGGAATGGGACGACGAGCTGGACAATAATAATGAATAAAAACTAGGGGTAAGTATAGAAATTTAAAAACTTTTAGAACAAACTTTTGATTTTACGTTGATTTACCAAGATTACTAGGGATGATTTGTGAAAAACTGAAACTAAATGAAAAGCTAGGGGGGTGTTTAGGGTCTCGTAAGAAGCCCCTCGGTTAGTTTTAATAATCTATATAAAAATATGAAACCACCTTAGTACATAAAGTAATGGTAATACACAAAGAAAGTGTTTGTCAATTTAAGTTGTATGGGTGATCTATGTAAAAATCTGAAAAACGTGAAAAATAAGAAAACCTTGCTGAAACTACCAATAAAATTACTGCGGTTAGCTAGCAGAAACCGATTTGGATAATATAAAACAAAAAGAACGAGAATAATAACAAGATTTTCAGTATTAAAGTGTTTGCGCAATGTACGCAAACAGCCCTTATATCAACTTTCCTAATACCGTTTTTCTTAATAACTTTCTTGTTTTCAGGCGGATTTGGAGGTTCAACCACTCTGAAGGAATGGGACGACGAGCTGGACAATAATAATGAATAAAAACTAGGGGTAAGTATAGAAATTTAAAAACTTTTAGAACAAACTTTTGATTTTACGTTGATTTACCAAGATTACTAGGGATGATTTGTGAAAAACTGAAACTAAATGAAAAGCTAGGGGGGTGTTTAGGGTCTCGTAAGAAGCCCCTCGGTTAGTTTTAATAATCTATATAAAAATATGAAACCACCTTAGTACATAAAGTAATGGTAATACACAAAGAAAGTGTTTGTCAATTTAAGTTGTATGGGTGATCTATGTAAAAATCTGAAAAACGTGAAAAATAAGAAAACCTTGCTGAAACTACCAATAAAATTACTGCGGTTAGCTAGCAGAAACCGATTTGGATAATATAAAACAAAAAGAACGAGAATAATAACAAGATTTTCAGTATTAAAGTGTTTGCGCAATGTACGCAAACAGCCCTTATATCAACTTTCCTAATACCGTTTTTCTTAATAACTTTCTTGTTTTCAGGCGGATTTGGAGGTTCGACCACTCTGAAGGAATGGGACGACGAGCTGGACAATAATAATGAATAAAAACTAGGGGTAAGTATAGAAATTTAAAAACTTTTAGAACAAACTTTTGATTTTACGTTGATTTACCAAGATTACTAGGGATGATTTGTGAAAAACTGAAACTAAATGAAAAGCTAGGGGGGTGTTTAGGGTCTCGTAAGAAGCCCCTCGGTTAGTTTTAATAATCTATATAAAAATATGAAACCACCTTAGTACATAAAGTAATGGTAATACACAAAGAAAGTGTTTGTCAATTTAAGTTGTATGGGTGATCTATGTAAAAATCTGAAAAACGTGAAAAATAAGAAAACCTTGCTGAAACTACCAATAAAATTACTGCGGTTAGCTAGCAGAAACCGATTTGGATAATATAAAACAAAAAGAACGAGAATAATAACAAGATTTTCAGTATTAAAGTGTTTGCGCAATGTACGCAAACAGCCCTTATATCAACTTTCCTAATACCGTTTTTCTTAATAACTTTCTTGTTTTCAGGCGGATTTGGAGGTTCAACCACTCTGAAGGAATGGGACGACGAGCTGGACAATAATAATGAATAAAAACTAGGGGTAAGTATAGAAATTTAAAAACTTTTAGAACAAACTTTTGATTTTACGTTGATTTACCAAGATTACTAGGGATGATTTGTGAAAAACTGAAACTAAATGAAAAGCTAGGGGGGTGTTTAGGGTCTCGTAAGAAGCCCCTCGGTTAGTTTTAATAATCTATATAAAAATATGAAACCACCTTAGTACATAAAGTAATGGTAATACACAAAGAAAGTGTTTGTCAATTTAAGTTGTATGGGTGATCTATGTAAAAATCTGAAAAACGTGAAAAATAAGAAAACCTTGCTGAAACTACCAATAAAATTACTGCGGTTAGCTAGCAGAAACCGATTTGGATAATATAAAACAAAAAGAACGAGAATAATAACAAGATTTTCAGTATTAAAGTGTTTGCACAATGTACGCAAACAGCCCTTATATCAACTTTCCTAATACCGTTTTTCTTAATAACTTTCTTGTTTTCAGGCGGATTTGGAGGTTCGACCACTCTGAAGGAATGGGACGACGAGCTGGACAATAATAATGAATAAAAACTAGGGGTAAGTATAGAAATTTAAAAACTTTTAGAACAAACTTTTGATTTTACGTTGATTTACCAAGATTACTAGGGATGATTTGTGAAAAACTGAAACTAAATGAAAAGCTAGGGGGGTGTTTAGGGTCTCGTAAGAAGCCCCTCGGTTAGTTTTAATAATCTATATAAAAATATGAAACCACCTTAGTACATAAAGTAATGGTAATACACAAAGAAAGTGTTTGTCAATTTAAGTTGTATGGGTGATCTATGTAAAAATCTGAAAAACGTGAAAAATAAGAAAACCTTGCTGAAACTACCAATAAAATTACTGCGGTTAGCTAGCAGAAACCGATTTGGATAATATAAAACAAAAAGAACGAGAATAATAACAAGATTTTCAGTATTAAAGTGTTTGCGCAATGTACGCAAACAGCCCTTATATCAACTTTCCTAATACCGTTTTTCTTAATAACTTTCTTGTTTTCAGGCGGATTTGGAGGTTCGACCACTCTGAAGGAATGGGACGACGAGCTGGACAATAATAATGAATAAAAACTAGGGGTAAGTATAAAAATTTAAAAACTTTTAGAACAAACTTTTGATTTTACGTTGATTTACCAAGATTACTAGGGATGATTTGTGAAAAACTGAAACTAAATGAAAAGCTAGGGGGGTGTTTAGGGTCTCGTAAGAAGCCCCTCGGTTAGTTTTAATAATCTATATAAAAATATGAAACCACCTTAGTACATAAAGTAATGGTAATACACAAAGAAAGTGTTTGTCAATTTAAGTTGTATGGGTGATCTATGTAAAAATCTGAAAAACGTGAAAAATAAGAAAACCTTGCTGAAACTACCAATAAAATTACTGCGGTTAGCTAGCAGAAACCGATTTGGATAATATAAAACAAAAAGAACGAGAATAATAACAAGATTTTCAGTATTAAAGTGTTTGCGCAATGTACGCAAACAGCCCTTATATCAACTTTCCTAATACCGTTTTTCTTAATAACTTTCTTGTTTTCAGGCGGATTTGGAGGTTCGACCACTCTGAAGGAATGGGACGACGAGCTGGACAATAATAATGAATAAAAACTAGGGGTAAGTATAGAAATTTAAAAACTTTTAGAACAAACTTTTGATTTTACGTTGATTTACCAAGATTACTAGGGATGATTTGTGAAAAACTGAAACTAAATGAAAAGCTAGGGGGGTGTTTAGGGTCTCGTAAGAAGCCCCTCGGTTAGTTTTAATAATCTATATAAAAATATGAAACCACCTTAGTACATAAAGTAATGGTAATACACAAAGAAAGTGTTTGTCAATTTAAGTTGTATGGGTGATCTATGTAAAAATCTGAAAAACGTGAAAAATAAGAAAACCTTGCTGAAACTACCAATAAAATTACTGCGGTTAGCTAGCGGAAACCGATTTGGATAATATAAAACAAAAAGAACGAGAATAATAACAAGATTTTCAGTATTAAAGTGTTTGCGCAATGTACGCAAACAGCCCTTATATCAACTTTCCTAATACCGTTTTTCTTAATAACTTTCTTGTTTTCAGGCGGATTTGGAGGTTCGACCACTCTGAAGGAATGGGACGACGAGCTGGACAATAATAATGAATAAAAACTAGGGGTAAGTATAGAAATTTAAAAACTTTTAGAACAAACTTTTGATTTTACGTTGATTTACCAAGATTACTAGGGATGATTTGTGAAAAACTGAAACTAAATGAAAAGCTAGGGGGGTGTTTAGGGTCTCGTAAGAAGCCCCTCGGTTAGTTTTAATAATCTATATAAAAATATGAAACCACCTTAGTACATAAAGTAATGGTAATACACAAAGAAAGTGTTTGTCAATTTAAGTTGTATGGGTGATCTATGTAAAAATCTGAAAAACGTGAAAAATAAGAAAACCTTGCTGAAACTACCAATAAAATTACTGCGGTTAGCTAGCAGAAACCGATTTGGATAATATAAAACAAAAAGAACGAGAATAATAACAAGATTTTCAGTATTAAAGTGTTTGCGCAATGTACGCAAACAGCCCTTATATCAACTTTCCTAATACCGTTTTTCTTAATAACTTTCTTGTTTTCAGGCGGATTTGGAGGTTCGACCACTCTGAAGGAATGGGACGACGAGCTGGACAATAATAATGAATAAAAACTAGGGGTAAGTATAGAAATTTAAAAACTTTTAGAACAAACTTTTGATTTTACGTTGATTTACCAAGATTACTAGGGATGATTTGTGAAAAACTGAAACTAAATGAAAAGCTAGGGGGGTGTTTAGGGTCTCGTAAGAAGCCCCTCGGTTAGTTTTAATAATCTATATAAAAATATGAAACCACCTTAGTACATAAAGTAATGGTAATACACAAAGAAAGTGTTTGTCAATTTAAGTTGTATGGGTGATCTATGTAAAAATCTGAAAAACGTGAAAAATAAGAAAACCTTGCTGAAACTACCAATAAAATTACTGCGGTTAGCTAGCGGAAACCGATTTGGATAATATAAAACAAAAAGAACGAGAATAATAACAAGATTTTCAGTATTAAAGTGTTTGCGCAATGTACGCAAACAGCCCTTATATCAACTTTCCTAATACCGTTTTTCTTAATAACTTTCTTGTTTTCAGGCGGATTTGGAGGTTCGACCACTCTGAAGGAATGGGACGACGAGCTGGACAATAATAATGAATAAAAACTAGGGGTAAGTGTAGAAATTTAAAAACTTTTAGAACAAACTTTTGATTTTACGTTGATTTACCAAGATTACTAGGGATGATTTGTGAAAAACTGAAACTAAATGAAAAGCTAGGGGGGTGTTTAGGGTCTCGTAAGAAGCCCCTCGGTTAGTTTTAATAATCTATATAAAAATATGAAACCACCTTAGTACATAAAGTAATGGTAATACACAAAGAAAGTGTTTGTCAATTTAAGTTGTATGGGTGATCTATGTAAAAATCTGAAAAACGTGAAAAATAAGAAAACCTTGCTGAAACTACCAATAAAATTACTGCGGTTAGCTAGCAGAAACCGATTTGGATAATATAAAACAAAAAGAACGAGAATAATAACAAGATTTTCAGTATTAAAGTGTTTGCGCAATGTACGCAAACAGCCCTTATATCAACTTTCCTAATACCGTTTTTCTTAATAACTTTCTTGTTTTCAGGCGGATTTGGAGGTTCGACCACTCTGAAGGAATGGGACGACGAGCTGGACAATAATAATGAATAAAAACTAGGGGTAAGTGTAGAAATTTAAAAACTTTTAGAACAAACTTTTGATTTTACGTTGATTTACCAAGATTACTAGGGATGATTTGTGAAAAACTGAAACTAAATGAAAAGCTAGGGGGGTGTTTAGGGTCTCGTAAGAAGCCCCTCGGTTAGTTTTAATAATCTATATAAAAATATGAAACCACCTTAGTACATAAAGTAATGGTAATACACAAAGAAAGTGTTTGTCAATTTAAGTTGTATGGGTGATCTATGTAAAAATCTGAAAAACGTGAAAAATAAGAAAACCTTGCTGAAACTACCAATAAAATTACTGCGGTTAGCTAGCGGAAACCGATTTGGATAATATAAAACAAAAAGAACGAGAATAATAACAAGATTTTCAGTATTAAAGTGTTTGCGCAATGTACGCAAACAGCCCTTATATCAACTTTCCTAATACCGTTTTTCTTAATAACTTTCTTGTTTTCAGGCGGATTTGGAGGTTCGACCACTCTGAAGGAATGGGACGACGAGCTGGACAATAATAATGAATAAAAACTAGGGGTAAGTGTAGAAATTTAAAAACTTTTAGAACAAACTTTTGATTTTACGTTGATTTACCAAGATTACTAGGGATGATTTGTGAAAAACTGAAACTAAATGAAAAGCTAGGGGGGTGTTTAGGGTCTCGTAAGAAGCCCCTCGGTTAGTTTTAATAATCTATATAAAAATATGAAACCACCTTAGTACATAAAGTAATGGTAATACACAAAGAAAGTGTTTGTCAATTTAAGTTGTATGGGTGATCTATGTAAAAATCTGAAAAACGTGAAAAATAAGAAAACCTTGCTGAAACTACCAATAAAATTACTGCGGTTAGCTAGCAGAAACCGATTTGGATAATATAAAACAAAAAGAACGAGAATAATAACAAGATTTTCAGTATTAAAGTGTTTGCGCAATGTACGCAAACAGCCCTTATATCAACTTTCCTAATACCGTTTTTCTTAATAACTTTCTTGTTTTCAGGCGGATTTGGAGGTTCGACCACTCTGAAGGAATGGGACGACGAGCTGGACAATAATAATGAATAAAAACTAGGGGTAAGTATAGAAATTTAAAAACTTTTAGAACAAACTTTTGATTTTACGTTGATTTACCAAGATTACTAGGGATGATTTGTGAAAAACTGAAACTAAATGAAAAGCTAGGGGGGTGTTTAGGGTCTCGTAAGAAGCCCCTCGGTTAGTTTTAATAATCTATATAAAAATATGAAACCACCTTAGTACATAAAGTAATGGTAATACACAAAGAAAGTGTTTGTCAATTTAAGTTGTATGGGTGATCTATGTAAAAATCTGAAAAACGTGAAAAATAAGAAAACCTTGCTGAAACTACCAATAAAATTACTGCGGTTAGCTAGCAGAAACCGATTTGGATAATATAAAACAAAAAGAACGAGAATAATAACAAGATTTTCAGTATTAAAGTGTTTGCGCAATGTACGCAAACAGCCCTTATATCAACTTTCCTAATACCGTTTTTCTTAATAACTTTCTTGTTTTCAGGCGGATTTGGAGGTTCGACCACTCTGAAGGAATGGGACGACGAGCTGGACAATAATAATGAATAAAAACTAGGGGTAAGTATAGAAATTTAAAAACTTTTAGAACAAACTTTTGATTTTACGTTGATTTACCAAGATTACTAGGGATGATTTGTGAAAAACTGAAACTAAATGAAAAGCTAGGGGGGTGTTTAGGGTCTCGTAAGAAGCCCCTCGGTTAGTTTTAATAATCTATATAAAAATATGAAACCACCTTAGTACATAAAGTAATGGTAATACACAAAGAAAGTGTTTGTCAATTTAAGTTGTATGGGTGATCTATGTAAAAATCTGAAAAACGTGAAAAATAAGAAAACCTTGCTGAAACTACCAATAAAATTACTGCGGTTAGCTAGCAGAAACCGATTTGGATAATATAAAACAAAAAGAACGAGAATAATAACAAGATTTTCAGTATTAAAGTGTTTGCGCAATGTACGCAAACAGCCCTTATATCAACTTTCCTAATACCGTTTTTCTTAATAACTTTCTTGTTTTCAGGCGGATTTGGAGGTTCGACCACTCTGAAGGAATGGGACGACGAGCTGGACAATAATAATGAATAAAAACTAGGGGTAAGTATAGAAATTTAAAAACTTTTAGAACAAACTTTTGATTTTACGTTGATTTACCAAGATTACTAGGGATGATTTGTGAAAAACTGAAACTAAATGAAAAGCTAGGGGGGTGTTTAGGGTCTCGTAAGAAGCCCCTCGGTTAGTTTTAATAATCTATATAAAAATATGAAACCACCTTAGTACATAAAGTAATGGTAATACACAAAGAAAGTGTTTGTCAATTTAAGTTGTATGGGTGATCTATGTAAAAATCTGAAAAACGTGAAAAATAAGAAAACCTTGCTGAAACTACCAATAAAATTACTGCGGTTAGCTAGCGGAAACCGATTTGGATAATATAAAACAAAAAGAACGAGAATAATAACAAGATTTTCAGTATTAAAGTGTTTGCGCAATGTACGCAAACAGCCCTTATATCAACTTTCCTAATACCGTTTTTCTTAATAACTTTCTTGTTTTCAGGCGGATTTGGAGGTTCGACCACTCTGAAGGAATGGGACGACGAGCTGGACAATAATAATGAATAAAAACTAGGGGTAAGTATAGAAATTTAAAAACTTTTACAACAAACTTTTGATTTTACGTTGATTTACCAAGATTACTAGGGATGATTTGTGAAAAACTGAAACTAAATGAAAAGCTAGGGGGGTGTTTAGGGTCTCGTAAGAAGCCCCTCGGTTAGTTTTAATAATCTATATAAAAATATGAAACCACCTTAGTACATAAAGTAATGGTAATACACAAAGAAAGTGTTTGTCAATTTAAGTTGTATGGGTGATCTATGTAAAAATCTGAAAAACGTGAAAAATAAGAAAACCTTGCTGAAACTACCAATAAAATTACTGCGGTTAGCTAGCAGAAACCGATTTGGATAATATAAAACAAAAAGAACGAGAATAATAACAAGATTTTCAGTATTAAAGTGTTTGCGCAATGTACGCAAACAGCCCTTATATCAACTTTCCTAATACCGTTTTTCTTAATAACTTTCTTGTTTTCAGGCGGATTTGGAGGTTCGACCACTCTGAAGGAATGGGACGACGAGCTGGACAATAATAATGAATAAAAACTAGGGGTAAGTATAGAAATTTAAAAACTTTTAGAACAAACTTTTGATTTTACGTTGATTTACCAAGATTACTAGGGATGATTTGTGAAAAACTGAAACTAAATGAAAAGCTAGGGGGGTGTTTAGGGTCTCGTAAGAAGCCCCTCGGTTAGTTTTAATAATCTATATAAAAATATGAAACCACCTTAGTACATAAAGTAATGGTAATACACAAAGAAAGTGTTTGTCAATTTAAGTTGTATGGGTGATCTATGTAAAAATCTAAAAAACGTGAAAAATAAGAAAACCTTGCTGAAACTACCAATAAAATTACTGCGGTTAGCTAGCAGAAACCGATTTGGATAATATAAAACAAAAAGAACGAGAATAATAACAAGATTTTCAGTATTAAAGTGTTTGCGCAATGTACGCAAACAGCCCTTATATCAACTTTCCTAATACCGTTTTTCTTAATAACTTTCTTGTTTTCAGGCGGATTTGGAGGTTCGACCACTCTGAAGGAATGGGACGACGAGCTGGACAATAATAATGAATAAAAACTAGGGGTAAGTATAGAAATTTAAAAACTTTTAGAACAAACTTTTGATTTTACGTTGATTTACCAAGATTACTAGGGATGATTTGTGAAAAACTGAAACTAAATGAAAAGCTAGGGGGGTGTTTAGGGTCTCGTAAGAAGCCCCTCGGTTAGTTTTAATAATCTATATAAAAATATGAAACCACCTTAGTACATAAAGTAATGGTAATACACAAAGAAAGTGTTTGTCAATTTAAGTTGTATGGGTGATCTATGTAAAAATCTGAAAAACGTGAAAAATAAGAAAACCTTGCTGAAACTACCAATAAAATTACTGCGGTTAGCTAGCGGAAACCGATTTGGATAATATAAAACAAAAAGAACGAGAATAATAACAAGATTTTCAGTATTAAAGTGTTTGCGCAATGTACGCAAACAGCCCTTATATCAACTTTCCTAATACCGTTTTTCTTAATAACTTTCTTGTTTTCAGGCGGATTTGGAGGTTCGACCACTCTGAAGGAATGGGACGACGAGCTGGACAATAATAATGAATAAAAACTAGGGGTAAGTGTAGAAATTTAAAAACTTTTAGAACAAACTTTTGATTTTACGTTGATTTACCAAGATTACTAGGGATGATTTGTGAAAAACTGAAACTAAATGAAAAGCTAGGGGGGTGTTTAGGGTCTCGTAAGAAGCCCCTCGGTTAGTTTTAATAATCTATATAAAAATATGAAACCACCTTAGTACATAAAGTAATGGTAATACACAAAGAAAGTGTTTGTCAATTTAAGTTGTATGGGTGATCTATGTAAAAATCTGAAAAACGTGAAAAATAAGAAAACCTTGCTGAAACTACCAATAAAATTACTGCGGTTAGCTAGCAGAAACCGATTTGGATAATATAAAACAAAAAGAACGAGAATAATAACAAGATTTTCAGTATTAAAGTGTTTGCGCAATGTACGCAAACAGCCCTTATATCAACTTTCCTAATACCGTTTTTCTTAATAACTTTCTTGTTTTCAGGCGGATTTGGAGGTTCGACCACTCTGAAGGAATGGGACGACGAGCTGGACAATAATAATGAATAAAAACTAGGGGTAAGTATAGAAATTTAAAAACTTTTAGAACAAACTTTTGATTTTACGTTGATTTACCAAGATTACTAGGGATGATTTGTGAAAAACTGAAACTAAATGAAAAGCTAGGGGGGTGTTTAGGGTCTCGTAAGAAGCCCCTCGGTTAGTTTTAATAATCTATATAAAAATATGAAACCACCTTAGTACATAAAGTAATGGTAATACACAAAGAAAGTGTTTGTCAATTTAAGTTGTATGGGTGATCTATGTAAAAATCTGAAAAACGTGAAAAATAAGAAAACCTTGCTGAAACTACCAATAAAATTACTGCGGTTAGCTAGCAGAAACCGATTTGGATAATATAAAACAAAAAGAACGAGAATAATAACAAGATTTTCAGTATTAAAGTGTTTGCGCAATGTACGCAAACAGCCCTTATATCAACTTTCCTAATACCGTTTTTCTTAATAACTTTCTTGTTTTCAGGCGGATTTGTAGGTTCGACCACTCTGAAGGAATGGGACGACGAGCTGGACAATAATAATGAATAAAAACTAGGGGTAAGTATAGAAATTTAAAAACTTTTAGAACAAACTTTTGATTTTACGTTGATTTACCAAGATTACTAGGGATGATTTGTGAAAAACTGAAACTAAATGAAAAGCTAGGGGGGTGTTTAGGGTCTCGTAAGAAGCCCCTCGGTTAGTTTTAATAATCTATATAAAAATATGAAACCACCTTAGTACATAAAGTAATGGTAATACACAAAGAAAGTGTTTGTCAATTTAAGTTGTATGGGTGATCTATGTAAAAATCTGAAAAACGTGAAAAATAAGAAAACCTTGCTGAAACTACCAATAAAATTACTGCGGTTAGCTAGCGGAAACCGATTTGGATAATATAAAACAAAAAGAACGAGAATAATAACAAGATTTTCAGTATTAAAGTGTTTGCGCAATGTACGCAAACAGCCCTTATATCAACTTTCCTAATACCGTTTTTCTTAATAACTTTCTTGTTTTCAGGCGGATTTGGAGGTTCGACCACTCTGAAGGAATGGGACGACGAGCTGGACAATAATAATGAATAAAAACTAGGGGTAAGTGTAGAAATTTAAAAACTTTTAGAACAAACTTTTGATTTTACGTTGATTTACCAAGATTACTAGGGATGATTTGTGAAAAACTGAAACTAAATGAAAAGCTAGGGGGGTGTTTAGGGTCTCGTAAGAAGCCCCTCGGTTAGTTTTAATAATCTATATAAAAATATGAAACCACCTTAGTACATAAAGTAATGGTAATACACAAAGAAAGTGTTTGTCAATTTAAGTTGTATGGGTGATCTATGTAAAAATCTGAAAAACGTGAAAAATAAGAAAACCTTGCTGAAACTACCAATAAAATTACTGCGGTTAGCTAGCAGAAACCGATTTGGATAATATAAAACAAAAAGAACGAGAATAATAACAAGATTTTCAGTATTAAAGTGTTTGCGCAATGTACGCAAACAGCCCTTATATCAACTTTCCTAATACCGTTTTTCTTAATAACTTTCTTGTTTTCAGGCGGATTTGGAGGTTCGACCACTCTGAAGGAATGGGACGACGAGCTGGACAATAATAATGAATAAAAACTAGGGGTAAGTATAGAAATTTAAAAACTTTTAGAACAAACTTTTGATTTTACGTTGATTTACCAAGATTACTAGGGATGATTTGTGAAAAACTGAAACTAAATGAAAAGCTAGGGGGGTGTTTAGGGTCTCGTAAGAAGCCCCTCGGTTAGTTTTAATAATCTATATAAAAATATGAAACCACCTTAGTACATAAAGTAATGGTAATACACAAAGAAAGTGTTTGTCAATTTAAGTTGTATGGGTGATCTATGTAAAAATCTGAAAAACGTGAAAAATAAGAAAACCTTGCTGAAACTACCAATAAAATTACTGCGGTTAGCTAGCAGAAACCGATTTGGATAATATAAAACAAAAAGAACGAGAATAATAACAAGATTTTCAGTATTAAAGTGTTTGCGCAATGTACGCAAACAGCCCTTATATCAACTTTCCTAATACCGTTTTTCTTAATAACTTTCTTGTTTTCAGGCGGATTTGTAGGTTCGACCACTCTGAAGGAATGGGACGACGAGCTGGACAATAATAATGAATAAAAACTAGGGGTAAGTATAGAAATTTAAAAACTTTTAGAACAAACTTTTGATTTTACGTTGATTTACCAAGATTACTAGGGATGATTTGTGAAAAACTGAAACTAAATGAAAAGCTAGGGGGGTGTTTAGGGTCTCGTAAGAAGCCCCTCGGTTAGTTTTAATAATCTATATAAAAATATGAAACCACCTTAGTACATAAAGTAATGGTAATACACAAAGAAAGTGTTTGTCAATTTAAGTTGTATGGGTGATCTATGTAAAAATCTGAAAAACGTGAAAAATAAGAAAACCTTGCTGAAACTACCAATAAAATTACTGCGGTTAGCTAGCGGAAACCGATTTGGATAATATAAAACAAAAAGAACGAGAATAATAACAAGATTTTCAGTATTAAAGTGTTTGCGCAATGTACGCAAACAGCCCTTATATCAACTTTCCTAATACCGTTTTTCTTAATAACTTTCTTGTTTTCAGGCGGATTTGGAGGTTCGACCACTCTGAAGGAATGGGACGACGAGCTGGACAATAATAATGAATAAAAACTAGGGGTAAGTGTAGAAATTTAAAAACTTTTAGAACAAACTTTTGATTTTACGTTGATTTACCAAGATTACTAGGGATGATTTGTGAAAAACTGAAACTAAATGAAAAGCTAGGGGGGTGTTTAGGGTCTCGTAAGAAGCCCCTCGGTTAGTTTTAATAATCTATATAAAAATATGAAACCACCTTAGTACATAAAGTAATGGTAATACACAAAGAAAGTGTTTGTCAATTTAAGTTGTATGGGTGATCTATGTAAAAATCTGAAAAACGTGAAAAATAAGAAAACCTTGCTGAAACTACCAATAAAATTACTGCGGTTAGCTAGCAGAAACCGATTTGGATAATATAAAACAAAAAGAACGAGAATAATAACAAGATTTTCAGTATTAAAGTGTTTGCGCAATGTACGCAAACAGCCCTTATATCAACTTTCCTAATACCGTTTTTCTTAATAACTTTCTTGTTTTCAGGCGGATTTGGAGGTTCGACCACTCTGAAGGAATGGGACGACGAGCTGGACAATAATAATGAATAAAAACTAGGGGTAAGTATAGAAATTTAAAAACTTTTAGAACAAACTTTTGATTTTACGTTGATTTACCAAGATTACTAGGGATGATTTGTGAAAAACTGAAACTAAATGAAAAGCTAGGGGGGTGTTTAGGGTCTCGTAAGAAGCCCCTCGGTTAGTTTTAATAATCTATATAAAAATATGAAACCACCTTAGTACATAAAGTAATGGTAATACACAAAGAAAGTGTTTGTCAATTTAAGTTGTATGGGTGATCTATGTAAAAATCTGAAAAACGTGAAAAATAAGAAAACCTTGCTGAAACTACCAATAAAATTACTGCGGTTAGCTAGCAGAAACCGATTTGGATAATATAAAACAAAAAGAACGAGAATAATAACAAGATTTTCAGTATTAAAGTGTTTGCGCAATGTACGCAAACAGCCCTTATATCAACTTTCCTAATACCGTTTTTCTTAATAACTTTCTTGTTTTCAGGCGGATTTGGAGGTTCGACCACTCTGAAGGAATGGGACGACGAGCTGGACAATAATAATGAATAAAAACTAGGGGTAAGTATAGAAATTTAAAAACTTTTAGAACAAACTTTTGATTTTACGTTGATTTACCAAGATTACTAGGGATGATTTGTGAAAAACTGAAACTAAATGAAAAGCTAGGGGGGTGTTTAGGGTCTCGTAAGAAGCCCCTCGGTTAGTTTTAATAATCTATATAAAAATATGAAACCACCTTAGTACATAAAGTAATGGTAATACACAAAGAAAGTGTTTGTCAATTTAAGTTGTATGGGTGATCTATGTAAAAATCTGAAAAACGTGAAAAATAAGAAAACCTTGCTGAAACTACCAATAAAATTACTGCGGTTAGCTAGCGGAAACCGATTTGGATAATATAAAACAAAAAGAACGAGAATAATAACAAGATTTTCAGTATTAAAGTGTTTGCGCAATGTACGCAAACAGCCCTTATATCAACTTTCCTAATACCGTTTTTCTTAATAACTTTCTTGTTTTCAGGCGGATTTGGAGGTTCGACCACTCTGAAGGAATGGGACGACGAGCTGGACAATAATAATGAATAAAAACTAGGGGTAAGTGTAGAAATTTAAAAACTTTTAGAACAAACTTTTGATTTTACGTTGATTTACCAAGATTACTAGGGATGATTTGTGAAAAACTGAAACTAAATGAAAAGCTAGGGGGGTGTTTAGGGTCTCGTAAGAAGCCCCTCGGTTAGTTTTAATAATCTATATAAAAATATGAAACCACCTTAGTACATAAAGTAATGGTAATACACAAAGAAAGTGTTTGTCAATTTAAGTTGTATGGGTGATCTATGTAAAAATCTGAAAAACGTGAAAAATAAGAAAACCTTGCTGAAACTACCAATAAAATTACTGCGGTTAGCTAGCAGAAACCGATTTGGATAATATAAAACAAAAAGAACGAGAATAATAACAAGATTTTCAGTATTAAAGTGTTTGCGCAATGTACGCAAACAGCCCTTATATCAACTTTCCTAATACCGTTTTTCTTAATAACTTTCTTGTTTTCAGGCGGATTTGGAGGTTCGACCACTCTGAAGGAATGGGACGACGAGCTGGACAATAATAATGAATAAAAACTAGGGGTAAGTATAGAAATTTAAAAACTTTTAGAACAAACTTTTGATTTTACGTTGATTTACCAAGATTACTAGGGATGATTTGTGAAAAACTGAAACTAAATGAAAAGCTAGGGGGGTGTTTAGGGTCTCGTAAGAAGCCCCTCGGTTAGTTTTAATAATCTATATAAAAATATGAAACCACCTTAGTACATAAAGTAATGGTAATACACAAAGAAAGTGTTTGTCAATTTAAGTTGTATGGGTGATCTATGTAAAAATCTGAAAAACGTGAAAAATAAGAAAACCTTGCTGAAACTACCAATAAAATTACTGCGGTTAGCTAGCAGAAACCGATTTGGATAATATAAAACAAAAAGAACGAGAATAATAACAAGATTTTCAGTATTAAAGTGTTTGCGCAATGTACGCAAACAGCCCTTATATCAACTTTCCTAATACCGTTTTTCTTAATAACTTTCTTGTTTTCAGGCGGATTTGGAGGTTCGACCACTCTGAAGGAATGGGACGACGAGCTGGACAATAATAATGAATAAAAACTAGGGGTAAGTATAGAAATTTAAAAACTTTTAGAACAAACTTTTGATTTTACGTTGATTTACCAAGATTACTAGGGATGATTTGTGAAAAACTGAAACTAAATGAAAAGCTAGGGGGGTGTTTAGGGTCTCGTAAGAAGCCCCTCGGTTAGTTTTAATAATCTATATAAAAATATGAAACCACCTTAGTACATAAAGTAATGGTAATACACAAAGAAAGTGTTTGTCAATTTAAGTTGTATGGGTGATCTATGTAAAAATCTGAAAAACGTGAAAAATAAGAAAACCTTGCTGAAACTACCAATAAAATTACTGCGGTTAGCTAGCAGAAACCGATTTGGATAATATAAAACAAAAAGAACGAGAATAATAACAAGATTTTCAGTATTAAAGTGTTTGCGCAATGTACGCAAACAGCCCTTATATCAACTTTCCTAATACCGTTTTTCTTAATAACTTTCTTGTTTTCAGGCGGATTTGGAGGTTCGACCACTCTGAAGGAATGGGACGACGAGCTGGACAATAATAATGAATAAAAACTAGGGGTAAGTATAGAAATTTAAAAACTTTTAGAACAAACTTTTGATTTTACGTTGATTTACCAAGATTACTAGGGATGATTTGTGAAAAACTGAAACTAAATGAAAAGCTAGGGGGGTGTTTAGGGTCTCGTAAGAAGCCCCTCGGTTAGTTTTAATAATCTATATAAAAATATGAAACCACCTTAGTACATAAAGTAATGGTAATACACAAAGAAAGTGTTTGTCAATTTAAGTTGTATGGGTGATCTATGTAAAAATCTGAAAAACGTGAAAAATAAGAAAACCTTGCTGAAACTACCAATAAAATTACTGCGGTTAGCTAGCGGAAACCGATTTGGATAATATAAAACAAAAAGAACGAGAATAATAACAAGATTTTCAGTATTAAAGTGTTTGCGCAATGTACGCAAACAGCCCTTATATCAACTTTCCTAATACCGTTTTTCTTAATAACTTTCTTGTTTTCAGGCGGATTTGGAGGTTCGACCACTCTGAAGGAATGGGACGACGAGCTGGACAATAATAATGAATAAAAACTAGGGGTAAGTGTAGAAATTTAAAAACTTTTAGAACAAACTTTTGATTTTACGTTGATTTACCAAGATTACTAGGGATGATTTGTGAAAAACTGAAACTAAATGAAAAGCTAGGGGGGTGTTTAGGGTCTCGTAAGAAGCCCCTCGGTTAGTTTTAATAATCTATATAAAAATATGAAACCACCTTAGTACATAAAGTAATGGTAATACACAAAGAAAGTGTTTGTCAATTTAAGTTGTATGGGTGATCTATGTAAAAATCTGAAAAACGTGAAAAATAAGAAAACCTTGCTGAAACTACCAATAAAATTACTGCGGTTAGCTAGCAGAAACCGATTTGGATAATATAAAACAAAAAGAACGAGAATAATAACAAGATTTTCAGTATTAAAGTGTTTGCGCAATGTACGCAAACAGCCCTTATATCAACTTTCCTAATACCGTTTTTCTTAATAACTTTCTTGTTTTCAGGCGGATTTGGAGGTTCGACCACTCTGAAGGAATGGGACGACGAGCTGGACAATAATAATGAATAAAAACTAGGGGTAAGTATAGAAATTTAAAAACTTTTAGAACAAACTTTTGATTTTACGTTGATTTACCAAGATTACTAGGGATGATTTGTGAAAAACTGAAACTAAATGAAAAGCTAGGGGGGTGTTTAGGGTCTCGTAAGAAGCCCCTCGGTTAGTTTTAATAATCTATATAAAAATATGAAACCACCTTAGTACATAAAGTAATGGTAATACACAAAGAAAGTGTTTGTCAATTTAAGTTGTATGGGTGATCTATGTAAAAATCTGAAAAACGTGAAAAATAAGAAAACCTTGCTGAAACTACCAATAAAATTACTGCGGTTAGCTAGCAGAAACCGATTTGGATAATATAAAACAAAAAGAACGAGAATAATAACAAGATTTTCAGTATTAAAGTGTTTGCGCAATGTACGCAAACAGCCCTTATATCAACTTTCCTAATACCGTTTTTCTTAATAACTTTCTTGTTTTCAGGCGGATTTGGAGGTTCGACCACTCTGAAGGAATGGGACGACGAGCTGGACAATAATAATGAATAAAAACTAGGGGTAAGTGTAGAAATTTAAAAACTTTTAGAACAAACTTTTGATTTTACGTTGATTTACCAAGATTACTAGGGATGATTTGTGAAAAACTGAAACTAAATGAAAAGCTAGGGGGGTGTTTAGGGTCTCGTAAGAAGCCCCTCGGTTAGTTTTAATAATCTATATAAAAATATGAAACCACCTTAGTACATAAAGTAATGGTAATACACAAAGAAAGTGTTTGTCAATTTAAGTTGTATGGGTGATCTATGTAAAAATCTGAAAAACGTGAAAAATAAGAAAACCTTGCTGAAACTACCAATAAAATTACTGCGGTTAGCTAGCAGAAACCGATTTGGATAATATAAAACAAAAAGAACGAGAATAATAACAAGATTTTCAGTATTAAAGTGTTTGCGCAATGTACGCAAACAGCCCTTATATCAACTTTCCTAATACCGTTTTTCTTAATAACTTTCTTGTTTTCAGGCGGATTTGGAGGTTCGACCACTCTGAAGGAATGGGACGACGAGCTGAACAATAATAATGAATAAAAACTAGGGGTAAGTATAGAAATTTAAAAACTTTTAGAACAAACTTTTGATTTTACGTTGATTTACCAAGATTACTAGGGATGATTTGTGAAAAACTGAAACTAAATGAAAAGCTAGGGGGGTGTTTAGGGTCTCGTAAGAAGCCCCTCGGTTAGTTTTAATAATCTATATAAAAATATGAAACCACCTTAGTACATAAAGTAATGGTAATACACAAAGAAAGTGTTTGTCAATTTAAGTTGTATGGGTGATCTATGTAAAAATCTGAAAAACGTGAAAAATAAGAAAACCTTGCTGAAACTACCAATAAAATTACTGCGGTTAGCTAGCAGAAACCGATTTGGATAATATAAAACAAAAAGAACGAGAATAATAACAAGATTTTCAGTATTAAAGTGTTTGCGCAATGTACGCAAACAGCCCTTATATCAACTTTCCTAATACCGTTTTTCTTAATAACTTTCTTGTTTTCAGGCGGATTTGGAGGTTCGACCACTCTGAAGGAATGGGACGACGAGCTGGACAATAATAATGAATAAAAACTAGGGGTAAGTATAGAAATTTAAAAACTTTTAGAACAAACTTTTGATTTTACGTTGATTTAGGTTAGGTTAGGTTAGGTTAGGTTAGGTTAGGTTAGGTTCCCCCCCGATGTGTTGCTACCTTGTCGTGGTGGGGGGGCTTGCGTGTCCCGATCTCTGAGGCCAAGCCAGATAGGGCTTCCCATACTGGACGGGCTCGGAGATAGGGACCAGACGAAAAGCACACCTGAGGGTGGTATGTGAACAGCACCTCTCAGTACTGGGCTGGGGCCAATGGCAGCTTATATGTCATTAGGGCCTGGCACCAGATAGCGGCCGGCGTGATTCAATTGCGGCGGGCGTACTGCCAACTGACGTTGAGAAAGGAGTTATAATAAATAATGGATACACATATGAAAGAGAAATTACCCCAGGAGGGTACCGCTCTCGCGAGCGGAGAATCCCTCCCCGAGTCTCACTCGGGCTGCCCACCGTATTCTGGGGGGGGCAACATCTGTGTTGACAAACAACGAATTGGCTAATGAATTGGACTCTGATTGCACGCAAAATGGACGAAAAATAAGGGTAGGAAAGATCACACAGCGGAGGACCCGAGCAGAAACTTCTCGTTTATGTCCCTATGAAGTCGAAAGTAGTAGCTCCGCCACTTTAGAGGTACAGAACCGTAAGGCAAACCGTTTTATGTCTTCTCGGCCATTTATGGCATTAACAACAACTGAGGGATCAGCCTCTGATACAGAGACTGAATCAAATCTTCAAGTGAGGAAAATAGGAGACTCAACGTCAGATACGACGAAAAAGTCTAGATCTCCGGTTTTGGGGTCACCCAAATCAGGAAAAAAGAAATCTGGCAAAAAGCGGTCACCGGCAATTTCCGAGCAACAGCCGACAGCAAAATCATTTCGTAAGGGTGGATCTCCAACTGGGATGGAGGACACTTATGTTGATTTTGATGATCTTGACATAGAGGAAGTCAGGAGTAGAGCTGGCCAACGTGTAGCCAAAATTCTCGAAATGGCTACCCCCTCTAATAACCTAAAGGGTGGTTATGTAAAGGATCTGAGGATATGCGCAAAGGACCTGCAAGAGATGGTAGAAAGTCTCTCTCGAAGAAAAGAGGCTGACGAGACTAAAAGACTAAGCAGAGAAAATGCCCGACTGAAACGCCACGTAGAGGACCTCAGAACTGAAGTAGCGGCACTAAGGCGGGATTACTCGGAGCGGAAGTCTCCTCAGCCTGTTGTACAAAACAAAGAGGCGGGTAGTCTACTCGAGGATATTAAGACATTGCTATTGCCAGAAATTCAGAACGTAGTAATGAGATCAGCTGGAGAGATGATGGATGCCAAGCTGGCTGGCATCAACGATCGTCTTCTCCCTGTACAAGTACAGCGTCCGCCGCTTGCAGCAGATCGCCGTACAAAAGCGGTGGTAAATACTCCGACTACTAACCGTGAGGTACCAAATGCACCACAGGTGCAACCTGAACCTGAGAATAGCTGGACCACTGTAGTTCGCAAGGGTAAGGGCAAGGGGAAAAAAACTAAAGCATCAGGAACAGTAATCAGTAGCCAACCAGTTACTGTTCCACCTGTAACTGCGGAAAATATCAGTGCCAAAATGACTGCTAAAATTGGTAAAAGACCACAAAAGATGCCGAAAAAGCTCAACCCTCCACGATCCTCGGCGATAGTAATTACGCTACAGCCAGAGGCTATAGAACGGGGCGTGGAATATAAGGACGCAATAACAACCGCTCGTCAAAACATTGACTTGAGTGAATTAGGAATCGGACAAAATATGAGGATTAAACTTTCGGCGACGGGCGCCCGAATTCTTGAACTATCAGGGGAACAATCCAAGGAGAAAGCTGATCAACTTGCAGCCAAACTTAGGAATGCACTATCAGAGGTGGCTCGCGTCGACAGACCTGAAAAACTTACTGACCTCAAGATCAGTGGCCTAGATGACTCAGTCACGGTTGATGAGCTGGTCGCAGCGGTTGCAAATAAAGGTGACTGCACTGTTGAACAAGTAAGGCCTGGTGTTTTGCACAAATCACCGCATGGCATGAGCTTCATATATGTTCGCTGCCCGGTCGCAGCGGCCAAAAAACTGACGGAAGATGGCCGATTGTTGGTAGGCTGGAGTGCTGCACAGGTAACAGTCCTAGGAGCACGCCCCATGCGTTGCTTCAAATGTATGGCGATAGGTCACACTCGCCAAATGTGCCCTTCACTTATCGACCGTGGAGACCTATGCTTTAGATGCGGACTCCCAGGTCACAAGTACGCTTCCTGCATGGCTAACTACCGCTGCGTGGTCTGTGCGGATTCGGGACGACCTTTTGACCATTTAATGGGGGGTAGAAGTTGTAATCCTCCCCCTACCAAGAGGAAAGCGATTCTAGGGACTCGAATCGCTCCACCTGTGGAACGCAGATCTGCGGTTGAGGAAGTTGAGATGATTGAATAATGGTTCAAACGCACTATAACTTCTTTCAGGCAAACATAAACCACTGCGCTGTGGCACAAGATTTATTTCTTCAGTCTATGGCGCAGTGGGAAATCGACTTAGCAGTTGCAGCGGAGCCCTATTTTGTCGCACAAACGCCACATTGGGCCGGTGCACCAGATGGATCTGTGGCAATTATAGTACGTGCTGGTAGTCCATATCCACTAACCATTAAGGAGAGAGGTCCTGGATTCGTGGCAGCTGAGTGGGGGACATACTTCATCATTGGAGCGTACTTTTCTCCCAACCGACCGTTATCGGAATTTGAAGAATATCTAGACTCCCTTTGTGCTGTGGTGCGGCGCAACTCTCCTCAGCCAATATTTCTAATAGGCGACCTAAACGCAAGATCCGTTATGTGGGGTGACAGCCTTACCGACTGCTTTGGTGAGGCTCTCGAAGAGTGGGCTGTCGAAACCGGGATGACCCTTCTTAACAGAGGGGCAGTGCCTACCTGTGTACGTCCTCAGGGGGAGTCCTTAGTGGATATCTCATTCGCCACCCCTTCAATTGCCCACAGGGTACAGAATTGGCATGTGGTGGAAAGGGCGGTGACACTATCAGACCATAGGTATATAAGGTTTAATGTCACCGTCTTACCACACAGGGTGAGACCTGTGGAGTCCATCTCCGTCTTTCCTCGTTGGGCAATCAGCCACCTTAATCCAGACCTTGCAAAAGAAGCAGCGATTGTACAAGTATGGTGTTCGTCGAGTACTACCCTAGCCACCGTAGATAACCACGCCGAACACATACGTACTTCCCTGACGGCGGTCTGCGACGCTAGTATGCCACGAGTTAGGAAACACTGCGGCCGCAAAGCATTATACTGGTGGACGCAAGAAATTTCCGATCTGCGGATCGCCTACGGCCGATCTCGTCGAGCGTGTAACCACTACCGTCCTAGGCGCTTGCGTGATGAGACAGAGGAAGCAAGACTTGTGGCTGTTTGCAAAACTGATAAGAAGGCCTTACAGCTGGCTATTAGAATGTCTAAAGAAAGGGCTCGAGGTGAACTCCTGGAGGGCCTTAACAGAGACCCTTGGGGGCGACCCTATAAAATGGCCCGAGATAAACTCCAGACAATGGGACGCCCACTCACGGAGACCCTCAATACAGACTTTCTGGATATGGTCGTGAGGGAGTTGTTCCCAAATAATCCAGATTACTCCCTCCCTCCACCTGCGGGAACAATATGGGAAATTGAAGTCCCTCCAATTACTGATGCAGAGATGGACGTTGCTGTTTCTCGCCTACACAGAAAAAAGACAGCTCCTGGACCCGACGGGGTGCCCGGGTACGTTTTGAGTATAGCGCTTGAATACATGGAAGACGAGCTTCGGGAATTGTTCAATTCTTCTTTGAGGACTGGCCAATTCCCGAAGCTCTGGAAAGATGGAAGGCTGTGCCTACTTGAAAAAAATGGTCGGCCACGCGACTCCCCTTCAGCATTCCGACCCCATGTGATCTTGGATGAGGTTGGGAAGATGCTTGAGTACGTTGTGGCATCCCGAATTGTGCAATATCTAAGGGACATAGGGCCAGACCTTTCGGAAGCACAATTCGGGTTCAGAGTGGGACGGTCAACATTAGATGCCATCTCTGCTTTAAAAACCTACACGGAAGAGATATTTATGAGGAAAGAAGTAGCAGTGGCGGTATCAATAGATATCGCCAATGCTTTTAACAGCTTACCCTTTGGGGCAATACTTGAGGCGCTTCGTTTTCACGAAGTGCCTCTATACCTAAGAAGATTCTTAGCAGATTATCTCCGAGACAGAGACGTGATGTATATTGACGGAAGAGGATCGCTGAATCGGCGAAGAATGAAATGTGGAGTTCCCCAGGGATCAGTCCTCGGGCCACTACTGTGGAACCTCGGCTACAACAGAGTGTTGCGGGGCACTCTACCGCCCGGAACAAAATTATTTTGTTACGCTGATGACACTCTGATTGTAGCCCAGGGTAAATCGTTTGCCGAAGCAGCGAAATTGGCAGAGTCAGTGACTGGCCTAGTAGTTGGCAGGATAAGGGCACTAGGACTAAATGTCGCCCTGGGTAAAACTGAGGCCCTCTTATTTCATGGGCCGCGAAAAGGTCCCCCGCCGGGTGCCACTCTGGTCGTCGAAGAGACCCGGATACCTGTCAAAAAACATATCAGGTATCTTGGTCTCATCCTTGATGGGAGATGGGCCTTTGGCCAGCATTTCCAAACGCTGGCCCCAAGGCTAATTAAAACTTCAGCCGCTCTTGGACGCTTGCTGCCAAATGTGGGTGGGCCAGACTCCTCATGCCGACAACTTTACCTCGGTGTGATCAAGAGTATGGCCCTTTACGGGGCACCAATTTGGGAAGACGCTCTCACGCGCAATAATAAGAGCCTCCTGCGTCGTTCACAGCGAACTATAGCGATACGAGCATCAAGAGCCTACCGAACAGTATCCCATGGGGCTGTTTGTCTCCTTGCGGGTTCTCCACCATGGGATCTTGAAGCGAGGGTGCTCAGTTCTGTTTATCGGCACAGAGCAGAAAAGAGGTTACTGGGGGAACAACCCTGCGTGGAGGAACTCGCGCGCATCCGGCGTTGCGCTCAAAGAGAGCTGTTTCAGCAATGGGAAGAGTCTTTGTTGGCGCCTGTCTATGGTGCCTGGACAATTGAAGCGGTCCGGCCGGTTCTCCGCGAGTGGGTTCAAAGAAAGAAAGGGTCACTCTCTTTCCGGCTTGTGCAGGTCTTGACCGGGCATGGCTGCTTTGGTCACTACCTGCACCGGGTGGCTAGGAGGGAGGCCACGACGGAATGTCATGATTGCGGGGCATCTGATGACACGGCTAAACACACACTTGAGGCGTGCCTGGCGTGGAGTAGGCAACGCCACGATTTATCGTGTTGCGTGGGAAATGATCTCTCGCTCGCCAAAATAGTTAAGGCTATGCTGGACAGCGAAGAAGTTTGGGCGGCAATGATCAGTTTCTGTGAAGAAGTGATCAAAGGAAAAGAGGCGGCAGAGCGGAGAAGAGAAGAGGATACCTACGCGGCTCCGCTTCGTCGTAAACGGACTGGGGCTAGAAGGCGGAGATATGCCCATTGTATAAATTGAGCGAACTGTGGTGGATCGGGGGACCCCCACAGGAATAAAAGCTTTGTGAAGTGGAGATTGGCCTGCGTTTACCAGGCCTATTCTTTTGTGAGGTGCCTTTCGAAAGGCAAAACGCCGGGATCCGCGGGTAATGCTGTACGCGATACCGTAGGTCCCAACAATGGCGGATGAGGATACACCGAGGGGGTTTTAGCCGGTTGAAGTCCGGCATAACCTCTCCGTTCCCCCGGACGGAAGGTATCCATGACGGATTTCCCCCTCGAAAAAAAAAAAAAAAAAAAAAAGGTTAGGTTAGGTTAGGTTAGGTTAGGTTCTTTTTTTTTTTTTTTTTTTTTTTTTTTTTATACTGGTCCCCTGATAGGTAAAAGGGTTTTTTATTAAACGAGCTCTTTTGGCATGTTGTCATTTTTTCATGCAATGTTCTTTTCTCATTAGCCACTATGGGCTTACATCAGTTTTATTTCTTACATTTTAAGTTTATATCTAATTCTTACAAAGTTTTTGGTTTTCGTTCAAATCCTTACTCTTATTTCACATAATTTTGTTCTTAATAATAATTCGTTTACATTTCTTTTCAAATTTACAATATTTTACGGTAACATTTTTTGCTATTTTGCTTCCAAACTATATAACTTTAACTTTAACAAATTCAATATTTTGATTTTCGATGTTATCTATTACATTCAAAGGTTTACAGATTTATCAATTACATTTTTATATAAACAGTTCCAGAGCGGGTTTACGTGTTTCAAGTATAACACAGTTTTTCCATTTACTATCTGCGGATTTACAGGTACATATTATTTACAATTTTGAAGCTTATATACAACATTTGGATACCTTTACAACTTTTCTTATTTCTATTTTACATTTTCAGACTGCTAACTTATAACTAAAAGAAATATAAAACTATTTTATATTTTCTAGTTACTTTGTACATCTGCATTTCTTTTCACCACTTGCGTCCCTACTTTTGTTAAAAAATCTATTACTTCTTCGTTATTTACATTGTCACTTAAAGTTTGCATACTTATAGTGATCCCCATTTTTTGTTCTATATTGTACCTAAGAGTGGCGGTGGTTGGGCACTCTACTAAAATATGCGGCACCGTTTCCCCTACATTCGGGTCACAGATGCAGTTCGGACTGCTTCTACACTTGAACCTGTGGAGGTATTGGCCGAAGCCTCCATGGCCTGTTAGAATTTGCGTGAGAATACCTGCTGGTCGGATTTTCTTTACAAATTTAAATGACATAACAGGGTCTGGGAAAAATAATTTTGTTATTGAGGCAGTTTCTCCTGCAATGTACCTCGCACTCCATTTTTGAACAGATTCACTACGTATTTGACGTTTTACGTAGGAGATTGGACACTTGTCATAGTCCGGTTTCCGTTTCGTGTTCCGTGCGGCTTCTTTGGCGAGCTCATCTGCCCTTTCATTGCCTGGCAGACCAGCATGGGCTTTGATCCAGAACAAAGATACATCCTTGCTCTGTTCCAAAGCCCGACGCAGGTTGCTGCGAATACTGACTGCCAGGGAATGCGTTGATTGGTTACTAGTGACCGTCTCCAATGCGGCTCTCGAGTCACTGTATACACCATAACTCAACTGAGGACTTTTCACAATCTCACACGTCGCCCTGTATATGGCAACAAGTTCGGCCTGGTATACCGTGCAGTAGTCGGACAGCTTGATTTTGACGGATCGGGTCTCGGCTGTGTCATCCCAAAAGGATAGCGCAGCTCCAACCTTCCCGTCAATCTTGCTGCCGTCGGTGTATATCCGCACCGCCTGCACGTTATATCGATCAAGGTCTTGTTGATCGCTTAGGCATGTGAACTTGGTATCTATATCCAGGGCTGGGTGTGCAAGATCCCGAAAACAGGTGACTCTTTCGGCCTCTCTGTCAGCTGGCACGAACTGGGATGACCCTCTCCTCGCTTCATACAGAGCAGCTGCTTCCTGTATACGGAGGTCTAGAGGCAGTATCCCAGCCAGTGTCAGCGCCGCGTGCAAGGATACCGTACGATAGGACTTGGCAATCTTCTGTGCGAAGCCTCGTTGCACAGTGTTCAAGATCTTCTGGATGCCGATCTTCTGCGTAGCAGGTGCCCATACTGCCGCCGCGTAGGTGATGACATGTTACTCTGTGCGTTTGTAAACAAAACATCGTCTCTAAAGTTGTAATCTAAAATAAAGAAAATAAAGTGTGTAAAGTGAAATTTATTACATCAAAAATAAGTTATGTTGATAAAAATGTACTAACAAGTTCAATTTAGAAGTTTTGAAATAACTCTCAGTATTAAAATTGTACCAATCAATATACCACCGGCAAAACCATTGTTGTGAATAGTGAAGTGTCATACATCCTGATTAAATAAATACAAGGTACTGTGCGGTTGTTATAACTTTGGCTATGAAATTCAACATTAAATAATCATAATATACTATTAAACATAAACAAAAACTGAACAGTCATACTCATACACAGAGTATAGTCATACACAGATAACATAGACATTACACTGCAGAAGTCCGTTTATAAGTACGAAACTTCAAGCACTTGACAATAGAGGGCGTTAGTATAAAAAAAAATATTAAAAATGAGTAGTAAGCAAGTATGTAACGGATGTAAAGCCTTGCTGAGACATTCTGAAAAAATTGTCTGTTCAAATATATCTTGCGCGAAGCAGTTTCACTACCTGTGTGTGAATATAACAACGGAAAATCCTAAAAAGCAACGAAATTGGAAATGTCCTGACTGCAATATTGTTACTCTTAAAGCGCAACGTGTCAATGATAATAGTAATACCCCTATCCAAACACAGCTATCAGCTGGTAGTGATGATGATCGTGATGACATTATCATCAAAAGTCAAAATATGGATTTGTCAAAGTTGCAAGAACATATTGCTGACATCGTCCGTTCGGAAATCCGTTCCGCTATTAACGAGGAGTTTTCAGTAATTAGAAAAGAGATAAGAAATTTTGAAGATTCTCTAAAATTTCTGAGTACCCAATACGATGAAATTTCAACCACACTCAAGAATAATGACAATGAAGTAAAGAACTTACGTAATGACAACGTTTTTCTACAGGGTAAGGTCAAAGATATTGAATCACGCCTAATGTACATGGAACAAGAGGCAAGGCAAAACAATTTAGAAATAAACGGCTTGCCTGAGCATAAAAGTGAAAATCTCATCAACACCATTATACAGATGAGCAAGGTTGTTGCGTGTCCAATTTCTGAAAACGAAATAACAACTTGCACCAGAGTACAAAAAATGAACCCTACGTCTAAGAAACCAAAGGCTGTTATATGCAAACTCAATAATAAAAGTGTTGTAGGTATTTCATAATATAAAATATATGTGGGTACAAATTAATAAAGAATTAGTCTTGGCTAACCTGTGTTTGATTTACTACATGGTGACAGCGGTGCTTAAAATAAATTAGTAATTTCGGTAATTTACGCATAACTATACTCTTACGATATTTATTGAGCGTAAATAGTTGTGAATTAATAGAAATGGAACACGCTAGACCCCCGGCGGAACTTCAGCTTCAAGGCGGGCCGGTGCAGCGCGCTGACGCGTGGCGCCGGTGGCACAAGCAGTTCTCCGTCTTCCTCAAGGCATCGGGAGTTCACAAAGAGACCACGGATGTGCAAGCTAGTTTGCTCATTAATTTAATCGGCCCCGATGGGTACGATGTCTATACGACATTTAAAACCACAAAGGAAGAAGATTCTGGAACCTACGAGACGTTAGTGAAAAAATTCAATGATCATTTTGGAATGAAACAAAATACTACGATGGCTCGCTTTAAATTCTTTACAAGACAACAATCAACGGGCGAGTCTATTGATGAATATGTTACATGTTTAAAATTATTGTCACAAAATTGTGAATTTGAACATCTCGAGGAAGGATTGATTCGTGATCGAATAGTGTGCGGGGTTATCGATAGTAAACTTCAAGACCGGCTTTTACGTGCTGACGATCTGACATTAGAAAAGGCGGTAAAGACCTGTCAGGCTCATGAAATGTCGGGCGAGGAGAAAAAACACATAGAGGGGGCCAAGGCGGGAATCGAACGGGCAGCTGTTGACGCGGTGTACAACGCTGGAGTGAGGTGGCGCGGTGCGAGGCGGCAAGGAAGCGCGCGACCGGCGGCGCGGGCGCTGCCGGCGGCAGCTCGCGGCCGCGCTTCGGGTTCAAACCCGGCGGCGGTGGCGCGCTGCGCCGCCTGCGGTGGTTATCAATGTGATAGTGTACGGTGCGTGGCAATAAATGCTAAGTGTTATTTGTGTTACGGTAAGGGACATTTTAAAAAAATGTGCCCTTCACAACATTTCAGAAAAGTGTATAATATTGAACAGAACTTGGATAACTCGGAAGATGAGGTGAAAAAGGACTTGTATTATGTGTCTACAATCGATGAACAAAGTGAAATTGAATGTGTAGGCAGGTGGTATGAAACCATATCATTAATGACCTCAAATAAAACCCATGTAAGTCTATGTTTTAAGTTAGATACTGGCTCGGATATTAACGTTTTATCACTAAACAATTACAAGAACTTAGGTTATGAAGTTAAATACTTAAATACAGTGAGAACCAAAGCTATATCTTTTTGTGGTAATTATTTGCCTATTATTGGATCATGCGAGTTAGTTTGCAAATTTAAAAATAAATTGTATAACTTAGATTTTATTGTTTGTGATTTAGACTGTCAAAATATTTTAAGTAAAAGGTCTTGTGAATTAATGGGTTTAGTTCAACGTATACTTTCTATTGAAATGGATAAATATGAAGATTTGTTTTATGGTTTAGGCAAATTGCCGGGCAAGTATACTATTGTAATCGATAGAGATTCTCAGCCGTCTGTGTGCCCAGTTCGAAAAATACCGATTGGAGTGAGAGATAAACTCTTAGTTGAGTTAAATCGTATGGAAAAAATGGGAGTGATAAGGAAGGTTACGCATCCTACTGAGTGGGTGAATGCAATCGTGGTGGTTGCTAAGAAGGACGGAAGCCTGCGGGTGTGCCTGGACCCGCGGCCGCTGAACCGCGCGGTGCGGCGCGCGCACTACCCGCTGCCGGCGCTCAGCGAGATGGCGGCGCGGCTGCAGGGCGCCACCGTGTTCAGCAAGCTTGACGCCCGCTCTGGTTTTTGGATGGTGGAGCTGTGTGACAGGAGCGCGGATTTGTGTACTTTCGGTACACCGTTTGGTAGGTACCAGTTTTTAAGACTTCCCTACGGAATCAGTTGCGCTCCGGAGGTATTTCACGCCAAAATAAGACAGCTATTGGAGGATCTCGAGGGCGTAGACTCTTTCATAGATGACGTGGTGGTTTGGGGTTCCACCGTCAGCGAGCACGACATGCGTTTAAAAAAACTCATGGAACGAGCGAAACAGGTAGGTATACGCTTCAACAGGGAGAAGTGTGAGTTTAGAGTGCAAAGCGTTCGTTATTTAGGGCACATATTCGGTGCTAACGGCATGCAGGTAGACGAGAGCAAGCTGAAGGCTATAGAGCTCATGCCTGAGCCGCACGACAGGCCATCTCTTGAAAGATTTTTAGGTATGGTGAACTACCTGTCCAGATTCATACCCAACTACTCAGATATGGCTAACCCATTGCGGTCGCTTCTGAAAAAGGAAAGTAGCTGGGTGTGGGACAGCATGCACTCTGCGGCGGTGCGGCGGCTGAAGGAGGCGGTGTGCAGCGCGCCGGTGCTGGCGCTGTACGATGCGGCGGCGCCCGTGCTGCTGTCGGTGGACGCGAGCGCGGGCGCGCTGGGCGCGGCGCTGCTGCAGGCGGGCCGCCCCGTCGAGTTCGCGTCCTGCACCTTGTCCGACACACAAACCAGGTATGCACAGATTGAAAAAGAGCTTTTAGCTATAGTTTTTGCACTGGAGCGCTTTCATCAGTATGTATTTGGCCGTAGCGAGGTTACAGTAGAAACGGATCATAAACCTCTAGAATCTCTGTTTAAAAAATCTTTAGACTCGGTGCCAGCTAGGTTGCAGCGTATGATGCTTCGGATACAGGGCTATGATTTTAAAGTAACATATACCCCCGGTAAGTACATGTTTTTGGCAGATACGCTGTCGCGAGCCGCGCTTCCCGATTGCCTGGAAAGTAAAGTGTCGGAAGAAGTTTTAGAGCAATCGTGTTATTTAGTTGAAAATGTGAGATTTAGTGATACTAAGCTGAGTTTAATAAGAAGTTATATTTTAAAGGACCATGAATGTTGTAAAATTATTGAGTATATTGAAAAAGGTTGGCCTCAGCATAAACACGAGGTTCATGAATTAGTTAAATGCCACTGGTCATACCGGGAAAGCTTTGAATATGTCGACGGAATCATTTTTAAAGATAATTTAGTTTATATCCCTAGAGAATTACGTAGTGAGATGTTAGACCGAGTTCACGAAGGGCACCTGGGCATCAACCGCTGCAAGCGGCGCGCGCGGGACGTGATGTACTGGCTTGGTATGGCGCGGGACGTAGAGGTGCGCGTGCGACGTTGCAAGCAGTGTACGGAACGCGCGCAGCGCCCTTCTCGGGAGCCTATGATATCGCATCACATACCTATGAGACCATGGGCTAAAGTAGGTTCTGATATATTTGAGTATCATAAGCAATACTTTTTAATACTAGTAGATTATTTTTCAAATTTTATAGAGGTGTGTACTTTACCAAGCATTAGTTCCCGAGCGGTCATAGCAGCCTGCAAGGATCAGTTTGCAAGACACGGGATACCGCAGGAGATGGTCACCGACAATGGGCCAGCATATGCGTCAAAAGAGTTCGCAGAATTTAAAAATTACTGGGGTTTCAACCACATAACGTCTTCGCCTAACTATCCGCAGTCCAATGGCCGCAGCGAGCGCAGCGTACGTACAATTAAGCATATGTTGCAAAAATCAGTTGACTCGGGCACAGATTTTTATATAGGCTTATTAAATCTACGGGCTACTTCGCGAGACGGCTGTGCATCCCCATCAGAACTGCTAATGGGTAGGAAACTGAACACGAGATTACCTATTAATGAAAATAAACTATTGCCGTTTCGTGATAACAGTAGTGACTACAGAACAATAATACAAAAACAGGTTTCAAGCAGAAAACATTACGATAAAGGAACTCGAGATTTGCAGAAGCTGATATCAGGAGACCCTGTGATTATGATAGACGGCAAGAAAAGACGAAACGCAAAGGTGAGTGAAGCTGCATCTGAACCTAGATCTTATTTCGTAACAGACACCGCCGGTCGGAGATTTCGACGTAACCGTCGAGATCTTATCCAAGTTTACAGACCAACGGGTCAGAACCCAGGTGAAAATTCCCAGGTGGCGGGTGACACAGCTCGTCCCGATAAAATAAATGTAAATGTTCCTAGCGACAGCGCCACCACGACTGCTCCTTCTCATGTTGAATCATCAGATAAACCAAGGAGGCAAGCGGCTGAGAATGCTCGTATAAAACTTAGGAAACTTTTTAATAAATAGTAGGTATACTTACCTAAATAAGTTTTACTGTATTTTTTTTTTTTTCTAAGGTGTTTTGGGTCTTCTATATTGTTATATATTGTTAATTTAAGTACCTATAACTTGTCTAGTTTATTGTTAATAAATTAATTAGCTACCTATAATTTCTTTTAGATGATTATTAAGAATTAAGTAGGTACCTATGTCTATCTAGCAATGAATGCGTGTATAATACTTATGTATAAAGACTTAGTTGTTTTTGTTGTTACATTTTCTATTGATATATATTTGAGAATAAGAAAGTTTATATGTAAATGTATGCGTTAACTATTTTATGAAGGGAAAGAAATTGTTATAGAAAAATGCCTATTTATAAAGGGAAAGATGTTGTAGGTATTTCATAATATAAAATATATGTGGGTACAAATTAATAAAGAATTAGTCTTGGCTAACCTGTGTTTGATTTACTACAAAAAGTAAACGTGATAACCTGCTTGGAGCAATATTCCTTTATAACCGAGCTAATCCGAAGAACAAACTGAACTCGAAACTTCTAGGACTTAGTGACAAAGAGACTCCTATTTATGTCGGCGAACACCTTACTCCGGCTAATAAATCACTCCATGCCGCTACAAGAATTGCAGCCAAAGAAAAGAAATATAAATTTGTGTGGGTACGCAATGGTAAGATACTGATAAGAAAGGATGAAGGAGCCTCAGCAAAACTTGTAACCTGTATCGAAACTTTGAAAGCTCTCCAATAGTAATGTATTTTTTTTTTTGTTATTGTTTAAATTTTAGCAAGTGATTTAGCGAACTTAGTCATTCCATTCGATAATCTAAGTATATACTATCAAAATTGCAGGAGTATTAGAGGTAAATTACAAAATATCTGTTTAAATGTACTGAGCATGAATTACCACATAATAGTTATAACAGAGACCTGGTTAAACGATAAAATATTAGATGCCGAGATATTTGATGATAGATATCAAGTCTTTAGAAGAGATAGGCAGGCGGGTACTTTTTTGACGGGCAGAGATGGTGGAGGTGTGCTTGTTGCTGTTCTTAAAACATTCAGAGCCTATAGGAATTTCACGTTTGAATCTAACGTTGAAGATTTATGGATTACTCTAAACTTAGCCACTCACAGTAGCAGATCTCAGCAGGTACACATTTGCGCTGCTTACTTGGCTCCCCCAGTTAAAGCAGAAACACTCATGCACTATACTAATAAAGTCAATAGTTTTATTGAAAGTGAAAATATTATAATTTTAGGCGACTTTAACCTAGCTCGCTCACTTACTTGGACAAAAAAATCCTCTCAGTTATATGCTGAAATCGAACTTGCTATAGATAATCTAGGTAGAATATTTCAAGAGTTCCAATACAGCAATAACTTAAAACAATTTAATTTCATAAAAAATCACCAAAACAAAATCTTAGATCTAGTTCTTGCAAATACATGTTATCCAATAAAAGTGACAACTGCGGAGGATGCCATTTCTAAAATTGACAACTATCACCCACCTTTAGAAGTTCTTGTTGAGATTAAACACCCACAAATGCTTAGTAGAAATGTAGCTCCTAAATATCAATATTATAAAACTGATTACAATCTTGTCCGAAACCGTATCGCTGAAATAGATTGGGCTGAAGAGTTATCGCAAGAGTCATCTGTTAATACAGCTGTTGGTAGATTTTACACTATTATGAACCAAATAATCCGTGAATTTGTCCCCTTGAAACGGCCAACTAAAATTAAATACCCATGCTGGTATACAATAAACCTTATTAAATTACTCAAATAAAAGGAAAAATGTAGGCAAAAATTTAAAAAATATAATAATTTGCGCGATAAATATGAATACGACATTTTAAGAGATAGGTCAAATAAACTTATTAATCTTTTATATTATAATTACATAGAGAAAATCCAAGCTAATTTGACTAATGATCCCAAACATTTTTGGAAATATATAAAAAATAAGCGCGATAACACATCCACAATTCCCAAACAAATGTATTTGAATGGACAACTAGCTAATGACGGAAAAAGTATCGCAAACCTATTTGCTAATAACTTTGCATCACACTACAACCCTGAATCGCGCAATAGAAACTTTACAATTCCTGATGAACATAAAAACTTTAATAACCATTTGCATTCTTTATATATTTCCAAGATAAGTATTGAGAAAAAAATGCGGCAGCTTGATGTTTCTAAGGGGCCAGGATCAGATGGCATACCTCCTCTTTTCTACAAAGAATGTGCAACTGAAATAGCTGAGCCGTTGTATATGATTTTTAACAGATCTCTCAGAGATGGTGTGTTTCCTGAAGAATGGAAGAAAGCTATGGTTATGCCTATACCAAAAGCGGGGGACAAGGCTGATATTAAAAATTATAGGCCAATAAGTAAACTTTCTGTAGTAGCTAAAGTCTTTGAATCCTTGGTGTGTCCATTCATTACCTGGCATATCAAAAATAAAATTTCAACAAACCAGCATGGCTTTATGAAAAACAAATCAACACTGTCTAATTTAGTTACATTTGTTGAAAAAACCCTAAAAAATATAAGTAACGGCAAGGAAATCGATGCTGTTTATAGTGATTTTAGTAAAGCGTTCGATAAGGTTAACCATCACATATTGCTTACGAAATTATCAAGCATTTTTAACATTCATGGATCCCTTTGGAACTGGATTCAATCTTACCTAACTAATCGCCAAGCTGTGGTTGTAGTAAATGGATACGTTTCCTATGTTTTCACACCAACATCAGGAGTACCTCAGGGCTCACATCTTGGACCGATCTTATTTAACATCTTCATAGACGACATTAAATATTGTTTCCTCAACTCACATTTCGAGATGTACGCAGATGATTTAAAAATTTATAAAGTAGTTGAAACGGTTTCGGATTGGGTCCTTTTGCAACAAGACATTGACAGGTTTTATGCTTGGTGTCAACTTAACGCTATGGACTTAAATGTAGAAAAATGTCACCATATTAGATTTTCACGTAAAAAAGTAAGCAGTAACATGAACTACAAAATAAATAATGATACCCTAAAAAATGTACGTGAGGTTCGAGATTTAGGGGTTGTGATTGACACAGAAATGAAATTTACTAAGCAAATAGATAATGCTGTTAAGAAAGGGAATAAAATGTTGTCATTTCTGAATCGTAACACAAAACAATTTAAGAATGTAAATGCCCTAAAAACTTTGTACTTTGCACTGGTACGTAGTCATGTAGAATACTGTTCCATAGTATGGTATCCCAACTACAAGAATAGCATTGATCGTATAGAAAACATACAAAGGAAATTTATTCGAAGACTCTCCATTTTATCCGGCATCAGACGATCAGTCAAAGAGTATGAGGATAGGCTCAATTATTTTAAAATAAAACCTCTTTTCTGGCGTAGGGACTATTTAGGACTACTATTTTTATATAAATTAATTAATCAAAATGTAGATTGCCCGCCATTGTTGTCTCAAATACATATTAATGTCCCCAGATCGTCATCAAGGTTAAAACACTATGTACCCTTTAATGTGAAAATTTGTCCAAATAATTATGGGAACAATACACCACTGTCGTATGTCCTCCGAAAATGCAACTCTGTCTTTTACAGACTTGATATTGATTTCTCATCTAAAATCGGCCATTTCAAAAAGTTAATAAAGTCTTGTATAAAATTTTAAAATTTTAAGTAAGTGAATGTAAATTAATTTTAATAGTGTGAATTGTAAAGTACTGTAACATTTTGTAAATTGTATATTTAACTGTAATATCTTTAAACTATGTAAAAAAATGAGTTTTGTTTATACGAACTATTATTTTAACTGAGATTGTTGTGCTCACCTTTAATTTAAAATCATTTAAATAAGCGTTTAATTGTGCAATTTTATTGAAAATGTTTTAAGATGTATTTTAGTTGGTAAGCCATAAATAAATAAATAAATAAATAAATTGGTTCGACGGTGGCGGTGTAAATGGTCTTAATGACCTCTGGGTGGAGACCCCACGTGGACTTAGCGGCCCTGGACAACTGTTTGTAAACGTTAAGGGCCTTACGCGCTACGTTTACAACATGGGTGTTGAAGGTCAGTTTATTGTCCAGGGTGAGTCCGAGGATCTTAATATCTTTGGACATGCCAATGTCGACCCCTCCCATCCTCAGGAGCGGGGTGTCGAATTTCAGCTTGTTGGTCAGCACCATTGCACATGTTTTGTGCGGTGCAAACCTAAGCTTGTTTTCGACCCCCCACTCCCGAACACAGGCAAGGGTCTCGTTGGCCCGTCGCTGGACCTCCAACCCAGTGTCACCGTCAAATGCAATCACCACATCATCCGCAAAAGCCTGGCAAAAAATGCCATCCTCTTCCATCTTCTTGAGCAGTGGGTCTAGAAGGACGTTCCAAAGTATGGGTCCCCCGATAGACCCCTGGACGCAACCTTTGTTTGTTCTCTTTGTACACTCTTCCCCGGCGTACCTTACGTTTACTTTTCTGCAGTCGAGATAACTGTCTAGCAATCTCCTTATATTCACGGGGCATTTTTCCTCAGCCAGTCTGACTCTGATTGCTGGCCACCATGCGCTATCGAAGGCGCCCTCTATATCCAGTGACACCAGCGTAATTAGCTTTTTAAGCCGCAACTTACTCTGTACGTGTTTAACTAGATTATAGAGTGCGTCCTCGGTGCTCCTCTGGGGCATAAAGCCGTACTGGCGAGTACTCAGCCGTGGTACCAGGTGATGCTTCAGTCTTCCTACGGTCATTTTCTCCAGGATCTTCCCAAGGACCGGTAAAAGACCAATCGGTCTATACGATTTGGGACTATGATAGTCGTCCTTGCCCGGTTTTCTCAGCGCCACAACTGTGGCTTCCTTCCAGATGTCCGGGAAGTGTCCCAACTGAAGACACTTGTTTGCCAGGGCAAGGAATAGTTCTGGATCCTGGCTGATGGCTCGACTGCAGATATCTGCCGTGAAACCGTCCGCTCCAGGGGCCTTCTTCGGGTTGAAGCCCCTAACTGCGGTCATCAACTCTGTGAGGGTGAATGGCGGATCGTGATGTTCGTTTTCGGTTTCGGCATTGATTGTATTGGCTGTTTGCCTTATTTTGCGGTGGTATTTACCTTCTCCCTCTTCGCTATCTTCAGGGTAGAAGGTCTCTGCTAGTAAGGCCGCCGATTCTTTGGGGTTTAGGTGTACTCCACCGTGAAGGAGTGGCAGGTCCTCTGTCCGTGCAGTTGTTCCTCTAATAACCCGGTATATACCTTGCCATACTCCTTCGTTGTCCTGTTTGTTGCAGAAGTCCTTCCATGAGGCAATCTGGGCTTTCTTGGCAGCATTTTCATACTTTTCCTTGATTTCCAGGTACTCAGTAACAACGTGTTCCCGGCGTATCGGTGCTGCACAGCGGATACGGCGTCTCTTGGTAGCGACTTCCCTCTTCAGCTCTGCCAATTCCTCTGACCACCACGGAACGGTAAGGAATTCCTTTTGGTTTTTATGTGGAATGCTGTGCTCGCAGGCTTCAGAGAGGGCTTTCGTGTAAGCTAGAACTGCATTTTCAAGCTCAGCTACTGAGCCTATATTCTGAACTTCGACCAGGGCTAGGTTCGCTTCAAGAACTAATTGGGACAGTTTCGCATGAAACTGATCCCAATTAGCCTTTTTTGTGTTATAAAGCCGCGTGGTCCTCTCCACTCTCAGGCCCCTCTCACGCTTCAGCTTTATATTCAGGAAAATGCAGTTATGGTCCGATGAAATCGTCCCTTGCTCCACTCGCCAGTCGTTTACCAGATCGAGCATATCCAGAGAACACATTGTTACATCAACAAAACTGGTGTACGTTTTGTTGCCCCTGACCGTTTCAAAGGTGGGCTTGTCTCCTACGTTGAGTACCTGAAGGTCCAACTCTTCCAGGGTCCCGGACATCTCTTCTCCCCTGAGGTCGACCTTTTTGCTGCCCCACCAGGTGCTCTTTGCGTTTGAGTCTCCTCCGAATAACAGTAATCTTGGGCCCAACTCCTTGTGTATACATCGCAACTGCTCCGAGTATGGCTCTATGGGCTGATCCGGCTCAAAGTAGAAGGACACGAGTGCGATTTCCCAAGTGCTGGATCGGATCCCCACCACAACAATGTTGTTTGTGGTGAGTTTCGGGTACTGGATGACGTCAATGTCTCTATCAAAGATAGCTATTGCCGCCTTCACAGTCCCACTTCCATCATCCGCACATTGGTAGACTCTCGCACCTCGATAATTCTTCATCCTTCTTACCGCCCCCACATACGGCTCCTGAAGCAGTGCTACGGCGATGTTCCGCTCTCTGGCCTCGAGCATTAGCTCTAGAGTTGCCAGTTCACACCTCTGTAAATTTATCTGGGCCACTGCTATTCCTCTGGTGGATTGGTCTGCCCTGTGATTGCCTGAGGTGCCCTTAGCAATACGCTACTTTAGCTCTTGCTATGGCCTCCCACTTGCTGCGGATGGGGCACTCTTCACTAAACGCGTTGTGTTCCGCGTTAGCCATTTTGGCTCGAGTGCAGTTTGTGCACTTAGGTGGTAACCCCGCCAGCCAGTCCTCACATTCTCCCTTCATGTGAGATCCACCGCAGTGGCTACACTTTATTACCTTTTCTGTACAAAATTTTCTTCCGTGTCCGTATCCAAGACACATAGAACATTGCATTAAGGGTGACTGGTCTGCCACTTTCACGCGTTGAATGTCAATGTGTGCTGTCCCGATTTCTAACATCCTCCTCCATATTGTTGGCGATGTTGTAATCACAATATGGCAGGTGTGCGGGTTTCGGGTCCTTCTGCGATATTTCACCATCACTCTGTCGTTCTCAGGTTTAAGGTCACGAAAGACTCCCGCGTTCTGGTTCCTAAGGGCCCTCACTATCTCTTCGTCACTATTGCATTGCAATACTCCCTTAAGAACCAGAAGCGGATCTCGGTTTTGGACTTCTTCCCCTCTGAGATTATCGCCCGCGCTGTGTAGACGTTCCAGTAAGCTCTTTCTGTCTTCATCGGTCTTACATCCAACTATTATTTTCCTGTCCCTTGCTTTTCTTATTTTGTTCACTATTACACCCCCTTCCTTTGCTTTTACTGCTGTTCGTAACTTTTGCAATATGTGTTCGCCAGTGTCGTTCTCATCGGTAGAGGAGATGACCACCGAGTGCAGCGTGGTTGGGTTTGTGTGCCTATTTAGTGGTGTGCCTTTTGTTACGCTGGCATACGAAAGCTTTTGGTTATCAAGGGATTCTGCCATTTGATCCATTTTTTGTATGCTCTCTTTTAAAAGTTTGCCATGATTCTCCAGAGCTGTTTGTAGTGTCTGTTGCAAGTCACCGTGAGTAACGGTATCACCATTATTTGTTGTCTGCGATGCCACCTCTGTTCTCTGAGGTTGCCGTGCATACGCAATTTGCGGCTGATGATCGGCTACCGCATCTTTTACCAATTGGTAAAGCTTGTCCAGCTGGATCTTAACCTCATCTTTTATTTCAGTCTTGATGTTCTTGCTGGAGGTTAGGAGCGTCTTGGCCCTGGTCACGCAATTCCTTGCTAGACAAACTCTATCAACTGGTTCAGTCTGTTGAATTTTTAGGGAAGTGGTTGCAGGAGTTTCTGTCGACATTCTGCGCGCTTTTGTCGGCTGCGTCTCTTTTCTCGGACCCGATCTTAGCGAGATAGTTTTATCTAGGATCTTGTTCTTTGGTGCGATTTTTGCAGTTTGTGTGTCATCCGCACCTCCCGCTTCCAACTCCGCAATGCTTTTTCGCACGCGCGATTCTACAGAGGGTCCTGCCCTCTCGTGGTCGTCTGATGGTGACTTTGCAACAACAGCTTTAGGTGGGGTACGTAGTCCAAACATCTTTCAGGGGATGCGTCAATTAATAAAAATAAATATAAATAGAGATTTGGGTCAATAAACCCTTAAGTCAACGTATGTCACGAGAAATAAAACAAAATATAACTGATACCAATAAGTATCGTCAGAGTTAAATAGTTTCTAAATTTAAACAAAAATAAAAATAAAAATAAAATAAAAAATAAAATTTACAAAAATAAATTTTTTGTAGAGTCTTGTTAATCTTGTCCTAGTAATGAAATTGACCAGCAGGTATAAGTTATATCGTTCATAAAGCTAACAGTACAAGTTAGCAGCGGTAGATTTCCGAAAATAAATTAAAATAAAGCAAAAAGTATTTTGTAGAGACCCGGATGTAGAGTCCGGGCAAGTCAATAAGTTCTTCTTACAGGGAAGGTAAGATACAACAAGTCAAAAGAAACCGCGTTTCCGTGCGATGTCTGGTTGCCGAGATATTGGAAAACGAAGTTTTCCAATATGGCCGACAAGATGGCCGCCAAAAAGTTAAAAGGATGGTTTTCTCAGCTTCCAGGCGACGCAGCGCGGTGCGGAAAAATTTATAAAGATTGGTACAGTTGGCACCACGCGTTTTTGCAAAAAGAGGGGGGGGGGAGGGGGGCGGGGGGGGATACTAGAAATGGGGGGTTGAGAAGGTGGGGAACCGTACGGGAAGCTCCACAGAGAAAACCCCGTAGCTCTCCGACCACCCGTTCCGATTTTATGCGGTGTTTAACAAAAACAAAATGGCGGACGAAAATGGCCGCCAGAAGTTTGCACCGCAATAACTTCGGCCCTGGGCGTCTCTCGAGGGCGTGCGAGGGCTCTGGGCTATTCCCCCGGCTTCCTCTAGTGGACGGTGGGACTGGATTCAGGTTCTAGACAACATGTATCGCAGAGCCTGGGGAGGGGGTGGGGGGGTGCAGGACACTAAGCGAAGGTTAATGGTCCAAACCACAGCTCCGTACGACTCCAAATACCGGAGTTATGTCTATTTTGAAATTTGGGCAGTAATGGGCGGAGGTGCACCGCCCTAGAGTTAAAATCTGCCCAAAATTTTAAAACACAATTTCTTGGGCCCCAGAGATCGTAGCAACCTCGAGTTTGGAGTCCAGGGACAGGTCTTTACGAGACCTATTCAAAAATGGGGTAAACAAAATTTTAAAAATAGCCCCCGATTTATGGGGTGGAAAAAACACAAGAATTATATACAATTTTATCTTAAAAAAATATAAAACTTAAATCTAAAAATACGAAAAAATTTGTATTTGCTATTTACACTATATACTATTTTTGAGATAAGAAAAAACTACTCTATGTCACTTGGAACTACCCCCTCGTTCCAACCCTTAAAATTAAAAAATTAATTACTAAAAAACTACTTATATTAAAAATCCAAAAATGGTACCTATAGATAGTGTTCGGCGAGCTTCTTTTTTCCCGAATTTAAAAAGATGAGGTCGTCGATCTTCTTACGCCGCCAGGATTTTTTGAAAAATCGCTGATTTTTCAACCCCTTATAACTTCTAAACGGGTGGGCTCAGCGATTTGCTCTAAACGGCGTATTTTTCTACTCGGTGTCCTGAAGATAACTGGCTGATCAAGTACTTCCGGAAAAGTCCGGAAGTGGAAGCACGCCGCCACGTGCGACTTGTTTTTTTGGCGATTATTCCGCCCCTATGGGCGGAAAAAATCCAAAATTTCGCCTGAACGTAGACCCCAATAAGGGCTTCACGAAACACAATTAAAATCACTGGGTCACCGATAATATGCGTCCTCCAGGATTTTTTGAAGTTTCACTTTTTGCGAATTTTCACGTTTTTCCGTTCTCCTACTTCGGAGGGTGAACGGATTTTCACCCACTTTTCACTGTTTTGTAGACACGATTTTTTCACAACTTTTGACACTAAATTTATGTATCTACGATCAAGATTTACCACTTTTTTGGATTTTTGAAGAAAATTTTTAACGCGGAGCTAGGTTATAATATGTTGGACGCGTGTTGTCTCTTTGGGGGGAGACCGCCAACCGTGGGTTAGGTTAGGTTAGGTTAGGTTAGGTTAGGTTCCCGTGTGGAGTTGCTGGTCTTCCATCGGGCGCGTCCCCAGGTGGCGGATAGGGGAATACCCCCCAGAAATGGGGGGTACCGTTTCGACGGCGCGGACCAAAACCAGCTGCGGGGCCCTTGTCGGTTCCCCAAAGGAGTATCAGCAGCTCACTTTGGGGAATCGATGAGGGCATGAGGAGGGGAGCGCTGGTTTGAGCCACCAGCTGCTCGGAGGGACGGCAGGCTTGGATTGCTTTGGCGTCCGAGCTGTCGGCCAACCCGTAATCCTGGGCAGAAACAGGACCGGGGGCTTAACGGCTGCGAGGAAGACAACCTCTGTAAAAAATTACCCCAATCCCCGGGTGCCCGAGGTGCCTCATCCGTGGGATGGATGGCTGTGGGGGTCAGTCCGTCTGCCGAGGGGAAGCGAAAGGGCCGTCCACCTTTTTGAATCCCCTTTGCGGACATCCGGATTTCGGGGATCTAACGCGTGAGCGATTTTCCCGGATGATGGCAGGCCAGATAGCCGGATGCTGGTGGTCTAACGCGACGCGATTCCACCGGTCCCTAACCCTTTCCGGCCATAGTGAAGTCCCTGGGCGGTGGATACGGGGGTATCTGCCGCCCTGCTCAAGGGAGTTCGCTGAGGTGCGGCGTGCCTGGTGTTCTCGGCACGCTGCATGTTGAGGGTTCCGCGCAAGCGGATGGCGCCGGCGGTTTCGCGGTTGAATGCTTCGGCTTGCCCGTGATCCCGCCACTAGGCGCGGAGGAGGAACACATTGGGGTTTTAGCCGGTTAAAGTCCAGGCATAACTTTGACGCTCCCCCGAGCGTCATCGTATCCATGGAGGATTTCCCCAATTCAAAAAAAAAAAAAAAAGGTTAGGTTAGGTTAGGTTAGGTTCCACGGACCTGGGACTCTGACCTTCCGCCTTGTGCAGGTATTGACCGGACATGGTTGTTTCGGTCACTACCTGCACAGGGTCGCCCGGAGGGAGGTGACGACAGAGTGTCACCATTGTGGGGCGGCCGACGACACGGCGGAACACACCTTAGTGGTGTGTCCGGCGTGGGGTCGGCTGCGGCATGAGTTGACGTCTGTCGTCGGAGAGGACCTCTCGCTCCCTAGCGTGGTTAAAGCCATGTTAAGGAGTCGAGAGGCTTGGGCGGCCATGACCTCCTTCTGCGAGGACCTAATGTCGCAGAGGGAGGCGGCGGAGCGGTGCCGGGAGGATGATGCCTCTTCGGCACCGATCCGCCGTAGGCGGAGGGGGGGACGGAGAAGGAGATATGCTCACCTTCTCCCTCCCGATAGCCAGCCGTAGCGGGTGAGGGGACCTGCTGCGGCTATAAGGGCTATGTGTGGGGAAATGGTTTCGTGTGCTGGACCATTTCCCACGTGGGGGGCGCTCGGCTAAGGCTGAGCGCAATCTGCCGGAGCTCGCGGGTAATGCCAATGGCGGTACCGTGGGCTCCATCTATGGCAGATGAGGTACACCTTGAGGTTTTTAGTGGGTAGGTCTGGTCTTCTGCCGGATCATCCCCACATACCCCGTCGCTCCCCCTTGGGCGGTCGGGGACGTGATAGCACGTTTTCCTCAAGTAAAAAAAAAAAAAAAAAAAAAAGGTTCCACGGACCTGCTTGGTTGTCCAAGTGGGAGGGGAGGTGAACCCCTACGTGGCGCGTCTCTAGGTGGCGGATAAGAGATCGGAGCATAGCTCCCGCGGACCAAACACCAAGGGGGGGTGGGGAGGCCCAAAGTCGAAAGGCTTTGGTGCGGGTGCCTTTAAACCCCGCAATCACACCGTAAACCTTCAGGAACGGGGGCCTTGCCTTAACCAGCTGGGCCACGAGGAGTAAACCTCTATAAAAAACCCTAACTTCCTCCGCTGGGGCGCCCATTAGGCCATGCGTGGCGGGGGAATGCTTGGTGACGGTTGATGGGTGTACTGTGGTTGTTTTGGGGGGGATGCGTTTGAAAGGGCTTTTGCGATTGTCACCTTTTATGGTTGCTAGTCCCAAAAGCGCTTTGAAACAATCATTTCACTCTGGAATCATAATACATCCATCAGCATTCACATATCGAGCGGCTGGAGGGCACACCAGTCATTAGCGGCCATCCCTGGGTACCTCCCGACCCCCAGGGGTATTAGGGTTCATCTTGGCACTCGAGTCACTGCCACGTATGAATATAACAAACTCGGTAATCGTGGGAATCAAATGGAGAAATTTTTAATCAATAATAATAATGACGGTACGGAGGTGAAAAGCGTGTTTTTCACGTGTCCTGAGAACGCAGAGGAAGCTGGTAAAATTAATATCATACCAGAGGAAGACAGCGTATTTTTTGCGCGCCCAGAGATTCCGGTCATTAGATGCAATGATGATGGTGATAGCGACAGCTCTATTCTGTCCTTGGTGTCGCAAACCTCGTCAGCATCAGGATCCCAAAGGGTTCGGACGAAAAGGCTAGCTAAACGAAAAAGCAATGAGCTGCCAAATTCAAAAAGAGCCTACCTCAAGGAAAAAAACAAGGAGGAAGAAGATGCTGTTCTTGACATATCAGGGTCCCCAACATCGACCCGGTCAAAGAAATCTCTACCGAGAGTGGAAGACCTACAGAAAGAAATGGAGGCAGAGCCGATATCTAATGTTGGGACTCGTATAACGGAGTCGTTAGCGGTGGTTGAAAAAATTGCGGATAGATCCGGTCAGCTCAAAGGAAACTTTGTGCGAGACTTGCGCTTGGCAGTGCGTACAGTGCAAGCAGCTTCAACAGAGCTTGTCCAACGATCGTCTGCCGATGTGAATCTTCAGCGCCTAGAGGAACAAAATAAAAATCTTCGTACCCAACTAGGCAGTCTAGAAGAAAAAATATTAGGAATGTCACAAGAATTAAATAGCTTACGTGAACAGACGGGCAATAAGGAGGTTCAAAAAGAGCAAAGTCTTATGACTGAACACTTTTATAAGGAAATGGAAGCAATGATTGATCGTAAATTCGAGTGCTTCAATAAAAACAAAGATTGTTGTGCCAAATCTTTGAGTAGCCAAACAGTTGAAGAGCAAGGTACAAAAACACCAACACCACCGCAAACTGAAAACACTGCTCAAACCTCGTCCAAAGACAAACGTAGGACTAATAGGAAAAAGACCACGCACATACCATTACCAGTGGATCTACCAGAGCCCACCTTACCACCCGCTCCTCAAACTGAAAGCTCATTGGCAACACAAGATTCGATGAAATGGAATAAGGTTGTAAGTCGTAAGGCTGCTAAAAAAGCCCCTTCATCAGTTAACACTTTGACAAGGAGACCCGACGCCAAAAAGAAAAAGCCACACTTTGAACTTAAAACTGTTCCAAAAATGGCCGCAATCGCGATTACTATTCCGGAAGGATCAAGCTCATCATACGCTTCTGTAATGGCAACTGCAAAACAAAATATCCGGCTGGCGGAACTTGGTATCACGGAGGTGCGACAAAAGAGGGCCTTAAACGAAAAAAATGAAAAAATTTCATTTATGACCGTGCCGTTAACATCGTTTTGCTTAGCTCCGTGTATTTCAATGTTAAAAAGTGGACTAAAGTGTTAAAAGTACTTATAATTGCATATTAAAAGTAAGCTGAACTTGTGAACTTTCCAATGGTGTAATTATTTTGTGCAAAATCCTTATAGTGCTCGAGTAATCTCAGTTTTAAGAAACAGCTGATTTTAGTTATAAATACCGCTACCGTAGTGGGGTCGCTAACCGTCCTGCGCGGTCATTCAACTCGAATCGTAGCTACGCTGTTATACGAGAATACGCTCTATTCTCTTGCACCACGGACTATTATTCAGCTCTGATTTACATAACTGAGGACAGTTATACTTCGTCGAAAACTAAAAATTACAGATTTGCTATCTTAAATATGGCACCGTCAAATAAGTGTGCGTCTTGCGGAAAGTTTTTATCTGCTACTGCAGGCGGCGCAAGCTGTATTAAATGCACCAACTTATATCATCGGAATTGTGTTAATTTGTCTGTTTCTGGTAATACACCTAAGGACTGGATGTGTCCTAGTTGTAAAACTAAGTTGCCGTGTCAAGCTTGCAATACGGATACGGAAAATACAGTTACTCCGATACTTTCTTCCCCTGTTTCGACACCTTCAACGGATACTGTAAGCAGCAATGAAATATCCAGCCTTAGAGCCGAGATACAATTATTTAAGAAGGATCTGCTGGAAACTAGAGAGTTGATAAGAGATTTTCGGGTTGAGATTGCTGATTTGAAGACAAGTGTGGACTACTGTAACAATCGAGTTGATGCGGTTGAAGAAAGACTCTCGAAGTTGGAGTTGCACAGTAGCGAGGAGCCAGGTACTAAAAATCTAACTATATTGCATAATACGATTCAAGAGTTAAAAACTGAAATAAATGAGCATCAACAAGAGAGGCATTCCAACGACCTTGACATAACGGGAATCCCTGAACGTAGTGGCGAAAACATCAGCCACTTATTTAAATTGCTAACACAAAAACTAGGCAGTTCAATTGATTTACAAGATATTGTTAGTATTAAACGTTGCGGTTTGCCTCGTAGAAACCGACAAGAAGGCGATAAAACTTCGCGGGTTATATCTGTGCGGCTACTGCGGAAGTCCACCCGAGACGACATCTTGAAGAACGCTCGGGTACGCCGCAACTTAACTTCTAAAGATATCGACGTGCCTGGCGAAGCCAGCAGGATATATGTGAATGAGAGACTGACGGCCCTTAATCGCAAGTTGTTCCAGACAGCAAGAGAGCGCGCCCGCGAAGCCCAATGGAAGTTTGTCTGGACTCGTGATGGGGCTATTTTTGCCCGAAAAATGGAATCCCTTCCTATTTTTAGGATAAGGAATGAACAAGACATTGATCGTGTTTTTGAAAAGATATCGGCAGACCGCCCCGCTCCTTAGGTATAAGTTTTATTTAATCAAATTCGATTGCCTTACCTCAAATCAATTGTTTTACATTTTAACCTTTTTTAAAAGTAAAGTGTATTTAATCTTAACTTTTTTTACATACATAAATATATTTTATAGGGCTTTAAGATATTCAACTGTTTTGTTTTTTTATCGTATTTTAGGTTGCTTAAATTATTTATCTTTTTATTTGAAATGTCGAATGATTATATCATATAAACACCTATGTACCTTGGAGGTAATTTTTAAGATGGAATATGTGAATGGAATGTCAGCTAACGTGCCTACAAATAAATATATTTTGATAATATCATATTTTTGCCATTTGTCTACTTATGAACTTTTCGTTTACTTAATAATGCTATTCGTACATGACAAATTTAACTATAAATTAAATAGCATAATAAATCTTTTTTGTATGGAAAAATATATAGGAATGTATCATACCTGTAAAACTTACAGGATCGTTTCAGATAACTATTTATTTGGTATTTGGTATAAGTGTCTTGCTTCGTTGTGCTTTGTTTCGTATACTTTTCTATTTCACATGCACTTGTTAAGTAATTGCTCACCACTTTTCACATGCAAACTCTTATTTGTCACAATAATGAAACTACAAAATTCTTTCACTACACTACATTGCTTAATCACACTATACTTGAGATACATTCTTCGCATAATTAAAATAACTTACTTTCTCAATAGAACAAAATCTATCGTTATATTTTATGCTTCGTTAATGTTATTTTATATTATTGGATTTGCAATTAGACGGCTAGGTTCACCCGTGTACCCTGGAGCCTGCGCCGCGGCACACTGGCTGTCGAAGTCACCTGGACAGAGACGTAGCTCACCCTTCCGCCGTAGGTGGAACAGGGATGGCGTCAACTTATTGTTAAAGCTGTTCACCGCGCTTGCACATTCTGTCTGTACGTTATTGCATGGTAACTATTATTTATTTGGATATATTTTATTATTTTTATGGGCAATCGTAAACTTTTGAGATTTGGTCTTTTCAACAAGGGATCTTTAGGTACCCAACACGATGAATTTATAGCAATGGTTTTAAGAGAATCTTTCGACCTTCTTGCTATAAATGAAACTTGGATGGTGGATGGTCAGGATTCTAAGGCACCTGTTATTCCTGGCTACAAATTTATACATACTCCTCGAAAACATGGTTTGCGTAATCGTGGCGGCGGCGTAGGGTTTTTCATCAGAAATTGTATTTTTGTGAAAAAGTGTTCTTTTCCATCAAACAATAGTTCAGTCGAACAAATGTGGCTTATCATTAACATAAACTCACAACGCATCATCGTGGGTACTGCTTATCGACCTGAATGGGTAGATGTAGACTTATTTTTGGATGCATTAACGGATTCTATTACTTCTTTTAGTAATTATGATAATATTGCATTATTAGGTGATTTTAATATTGATCTTCTTGATACCCACTCGCCTAAAACTCGTAAATTAAAGGATTTCTTTATTTCAACTGATCTGCACAACTATGTTGACAGGCCCACACACTTTACATCACATAGCGCCACATTAATTGACATCATCTGCACTGATGCAAACGTATGTAGTACGAGTATAATACACATAGAGGAGCTTGGTCACCATGCGATAGTTGTAGCTGATTTTAGGATAAAGAAGCCCTCAATTATTCCTAAGAAGATTAACTACCGCCCAATAAAGGATATTGATTTAAATAAATTCAATGACGAACTTAATTCGATTGACTGGGAATCTTTACTCGATATGCAAAATGTAGAAGCTATGATCACAGCATTCAATGAAAGAGTACTATACCTGTTCAATAAGTACGCTCCTCAAAAGTCTTGCATTATAAAAAAACAGAAGCCGCCTTGGATCACTGACAATCTCCAATTCATGATGCGACTGCGAGATAAAGCTCACAGTGACTATAAATTATCCAGTACGCTAACTAACGAGACTATTTACAAAGATCTCAAGAGTCTGGTTAGGAAAAGTCTTCATTTTGAGAAAACTGCCTTTTTTAAACAGAATATTAATTTGAATATTAAAAATTCAAAGAAACTCTGGAAAAACCTTAAAAAATCCGTCTTGCCGGATTTTAAAGGATGTCAAGACCTACCAGATACTTTCGATGATCCAAATAAAATCAATGACCACTTTCTTGGTGTCCCTGGTGGATCTGAAGTCTCCATCTCGCAACTGACGTACCACGAGTTTCACCGGCACAATCAAGCCACGTTTAACTTTAAACCGGTAAACGAGAATACAATTGGTAAGATAATACTCTCGATAAAATCTAACGCTATGGGTGCTGATGGTTTAAGTCGAGATATGGTATTACTGACTTTGCCGAGAGTTCTAGGTATGATCACAGCTATTGTAAACAGGTCTCTGTCTAGCTCTGAATTTCCCAAGACGTGGCAAACTGCGAATGTGCGGCCACTACCTAAGCACAATCATCTGGATAGTATCAACGATCTTCGACCAATAAGTGTACTCCCGTTCTTATCAAAGATACTGGAGAGGGTCGTATACCTTCAGGTCTCACAGTACTGTGAAGATCAGAATATAATACCCGATTTACAGTCAGGATTTAGGAAATCCCGGGGAACGGCGACAGCCCTTCAAGATGTAGTTGATAACATATTTTTTGCAGCTGATTCTGGTGAGGGTACCATTTTAGTTCTTTTGGACTACAGCCGTGCCTTCGACTCAATTAACATCTCGCTACTCTTGTCAAAACTGTCTTATTATGGATTCTCAAGGTCCACGGTCTCTTGGTTTGAGAGTTACTTTTCGCATCGCGCGCAAAAGGTCATTATAACTAAATCAGATGGATCCAGAGTAGAATCAGCAACAGCACGGGTTACCCGAGGAGTCCCGCAGGGATCAATTTTGGGACCTCTCCTTTTTTTAATCTATTGTGCTGACATCATCAACAACATCCGCAACTGTCAATTTCATCTTTATGCAGATGATGTCCAGCTGTATCTCTCGTTTGATCCTCAGGAGACTTTGTCCGGTGTCGCCCGAATTAACGCTGACCTTGACAGAATAGCTAATTGGTCCCACGATAATTCACTTGTGCTAAACCCTCTTAAATCAAAATTCATGGTTCTTGGAACCAATTCACAAGTCCAAAAAATTAAGGAATTTAATCCACTAGTTGCCATTAACGGCTGCCCGATAGCTCGTGTGGACAAAGCCCGAAATTTAGGGCTTCTTATGGACAGTGGTTTGAAGTTTCATGAGCATGTTGTAGAATTGGTCAGAAATTGTTTGTATAGGCTGAGGGTTTTATATGGGGTTCGTCCATACATATCGCCAGAACTTCGTGTGTTGCTTTGCGAGTCTCTGGTACTATCAAAACTAAATCACTGTCTAACTGTGTATGGACCTTGTCTTTTGAAGAAATCTCTGGCCCTTGCACAGAGGGTACAGAATGCATGTGCCAGATTTTGCTTCAACATCCCACCGAGAACCCACGTTACTCCCTTCATTAATCAGGCAAAAATACTTAAAGTTGAAAACCGCGTTAAACTACATCTTGCCTGTTTATTGTTTGGAGTAATCAATAAAAAACAACCAGAATATCTATATTCTAAACTTTCTTGGCGTCATATTGATCATCGATATGGTACAAGAGAGGGTTCAAAGCAGTTGACCGTCCCAAGCCATCGAACTGCTCTTTTTAGAGGCAGTTTCAGGTATGCAGCGACGAAATGCTGGAATAATATTCCGCCGCCAGTAAAACTTTTAAAATCGGTGCATAGTTTCAAATTGGCATATCGAAATTATTTATTTTCGCGTCAGGTTTCGCTGGGTACCTGAAACTACAATTTTTAAACATTACAGTTTTTTTTTTTTTAGAAATTTATAAGTTAGTGATGGTTGGTTTTTTATTTCATGTTGTTAGTACTATTATTATTTATATTATCTTTTTTCCACTTCAATTATTATTTTTTTTTTATATATTTTTACACAATTTTTCCATTCACTTTTCGGATTTTTAAACTTAAAGCCAAGCTTTATTAATACTCGGCACACACATAGATTTAATTCATAAGTAAGTTTTTCATTTTGGTTCCTGGCAGAATAACAGCGCCTCAGTCAACTGTGGCACATGCTGAGCCAGCGCCATTTTCACACGCACGGAACATACATATATACACACTCGCACCAAATCATCACCAAATACATACTCACGCCTACACACACACTACTATTTAGGTATTTTAATTTATGTTTGTAATATTGTATAATTTGTGTTTGTATTTTATAAATGTTTTAAATTGTGTATATTGTGTATGTTTTGTGTAAATGTGAAATAAAGCTTTTTATTATTATTATTATTATTATTAAACGGTGGCCTATTGCTTGGAATTCCGGGGCCTGAAAGTTCAACGAAAGCAGATGCGCTTGCAAAACGTATGACAGAAGTTCTTGCTGATACTGATGTGAGGATAAGTCGTCCAATTAAAACCACAGAAATCTGCATCAAAGATCTAGACGAATCCGTTACAAAAGAGGATGTAGCAATAGCAATCGCTGAGACTACCAATTGCTTGCAAGCAGACGTAAAAGTTGGTGATATTCACATAAGTCCTTCACGTCTTGGCTCAGTCTGGGCAAAATGCCCAGTTAACGCAGCTAGCATTCTGGCAACCGACAAACGTCTGAGGGTAGGGTGGGTATCTGCTAGGGTAGAAATACTGGCAGCACGGCCAATGCAATGTTACAGGTGTCTTGAGATTGGACACATACGCCGGCAATGTACAAATACAGTGGACCGAAGCTCTTGTTGCTACGCATGTGGAGAAACTGGCCATAAAGCACACCAGTGCGAAGCGGTAGAGCCAAACTGTCCAGTCTGTCGTGATCTGGGACGCCCGTCAAATCATCGAATGGGAACCAAAATATGCAAGCTTCCCAACACTAATAAACGAAGAAACATGCCAATAGCAGATGTTACCGCTGCTTGCACCAGATCAGAAGTGTCAAATGACATGGTTGTGGAGGAATCACGAGAAAATCTTAATGGCTAGAGTACTTCAGGGAAATCTAAATCACTGTCGTGCAGCGCAAGACCTTTTCTTGCAGTCTATTGCGGAATGGTCGATCTCGATAGCCGTCGCCGCAGATCCATATTGCGTACCAAACCATCCACGTTGGTTCGGCGACAACGATGCTGCAGTCGCTATTTATTGGGCTGGAGGGGATAAGGATCATCCGTGCTCTCTTATTGAAAAAGGGCATGGGTACACAGCAGTTGAATGGGGTCCAATGGCTATTATTGGATGTTATATATCTCCTAATTGCAGCCTAGCAGTTTACGAAGAATATCTGGAAAGAGTTGGAAGCTGTCTACGCCGATGTTTGCCACGCCCAACTATTGTCTTAGGAGACTTTAATGCCCACTCCCCAGTATGGGGTGGCGACCATGTTGCAGAAGACGCTAAAGGAAGAACTATTCAAGACTGGGCCGCAGAATTAAATATTTGTCTTACAAACCAGGGATACGTCAGCACATGCGTACGGTTGCAGGGGGAATCGGTTGTCGACCTAACATGGGCAACGCACGCTGCAGCCCAGTTAGTCACTGAATGGGCTGTAGATGTAGATGCGGTTACACTCTCAGATCATAGATACATCCGTTTTTGTGTTGACAATAGACCTCTTATCCGACAAGCTAATGGCCAACGTCGATGGTGTTTAAAACACCTTGATAGGGATCATCTTACTGCAGCCGCAAACGTTGCCATTTGGCCAAACAGCACCGAATCTGACCACCCTGAAAATGAAGCAGCTTGGCTCCAGGCAACATTAACAACTATCTGTGATGCATCGATGCCTCGGGCAAAGTCCAAAACACGAAAATCTATGTACTGGTGGACGTCTGATATAGCTCACCTACGCGAAACATGCCAACAATTGCGACGCCAGTACACAAGAGCACGCAGACGACGGCGAGTAACAGCCACAGAGGTGGAAAGAAACTATTTTGCATACCGTGAAGCCACTAAAGCATTACAGATAGCGATAAGGAACGCTAAGGCCAAAGGCTGGAAAGACCTGTTAGAAGGGCTCAATGAAGACCCGTGGGGGCGGCCATACAAGATGGTTCTTGAAAAACTGCGCCCGTGGGTTCCACCATTAACAGAATCCATGCACCCATCCATGGTAGCGAGAATAGTAGCCGCTCTCTTTCCTCGTCTTCAAAGAAGCTTTGAAACGCCGCCACCTATAGACACAAGCACCTGGTCCACGGAATTGGAGGTGACAGAAACAGAGTTAAACAGGGCTGTGAGACGGCTGGGAGCACGCAATACAGCCCCAGGACCAGACGGAATTCCTGGGAAAGCACTAGTCCTAGCAATATCTGTTATAGGTGATAGGATTAGACACCTTTTTGACAATTGTTTGCGGAACGGTGTCTTTCCACAATCATGGAAAGAAGCTAACCTGGTGCTATTTAAAAAGGAAGGAAGACCCGCAGATGACCCATCGGCCTGCCGACCAATATGCCTCTTGAATGACGTGGCCAAACTTTTTGAGCAGGTTATAGCCTGGCGTCTCAACATACATCTCGCGGGAGATGGTCCAAATCTATCGGAGAATCAGTTTGGGTTTCGTCAACAAAGATCAACGATTGACGCCATACTTCGTTTACGACAACTTACAGAGCTAGCCATTAACCGAGGCTGTATAGCAATAGCGGTAAGCTTAGACATCGTCAATGCTTTTAACTCCCTACCCTGGAATGCAATTAAAAATGCACTTCATCTTCACAACGTGCCCCCATATCTTCAAAACATAATTAGTGCCTACCTTAGCAATAGAAAAATTAAGTACATAAATCGAAATAAAATTCAACAAACAGAAGAAGTATACTGCGGTGTTCCGCAAGGATCTGTTTTAGGACCACTCTTGTGGAACCTTGCATATGACATTGTCCTTAAGACAATCTTACCTATAGGTGTAAACGTAATTTGCTACGCAGATGATACATTGCTAGTGGCTGAAGGAAACACATTCCAGAAAGCCGTGCAGAACGCAGAGTCAGGACTTCTATACCTTACTACAAAGATTCATGACCTAGGCCTAAAAATAGCACCCCACAAAACAGAAGCTATATTTTTTCATAAACTTCCGCTTAAATCGGTTCCACCAACTTTGACCATTTCCGTTGCGGATACTGACATTACAATAGGTCACCAAATGAAATACCTTGGACTCATATTAGATGGAAGATGGAGGTTTACAAGTCACTTTACAACTGTTACCTCACGCATCCAAAGGGTGGCAGGGGCAATGCACCGCATACTGCCCAATTTAGGAGGTCCACGAGAAGGCGTACGCCGTCTTTATGCCGGCGTGTTAAGATCGGTCGCTCTTTATGGGGCACCAATATGGTCCAGAAGATTAGCACTTGACCGCAACTCCAGGACTAAACTGAGGAGCGTACAACGACTGATGGCTATCAGAGTTGCAAGAGGCTATAGAACTATATCATATGAGGCAGCAACTTTACTAGCCCGATTTCCACCACTGGATATTCTAGCAGAAATGGATAGGGAGGTATACGAGCAGTCACGTATAATCCTGAAAAGGAATGGCATAGACCAGAACAGAGAAATCTTGATACTCAAATCACAAATGCACAAACAAGCGATGAATACCTGGCGCGAACAACTTGAACAACCACATAGTGTTAACCAGCGGGTAGTAAGAGCAATCCTTCCTAATTTTAAATCCTGGCTGCATCGTGATCATGGAAGCCTAACATTTAGAATGTCTCAGATACTCACCGGGCACGGTTGCTTTGGGGAGTATTTAAATAGAATAGGCCGCGAATCAACCGCGCATTGCCATCATTGCGCATCTGAGCAGGACAGTGCACAGCATACGCTTGAAGTGTGCCCGGCGTGGACGTCTGAACGAGAGGCCTTAGTTGGCCAAATTGGAATGGACTTGAGCCTGCCCTCGATCATTGCGAACATACTGAGAGATCCGGAAAGCTGGAGGTCTTTTCGAGACTTCTGTGAAAAAGTGTTGACATTAAAAGAGTCCGCTGAGAGGGACCGTGAAAGAACCACCATAAACAGGGGTAGACAAAGGAGTGGAAATAATCCAAACCATCAATAATTTTGTCAGTACAAGAGGAACGGTCACAAAAGACAATATTAAATAAGAGGGGGATGAAAATCACAGCCCAAATCCCGTGCCCTGTAGTCTCGAGCGTTAGAATTGAACTACGGTATATCCTGCCTGTCGTAAGAGCCAGACTAAAAGGATCGACTGCAGCATCTAAATAGGGGATTTAGATGCTAAATGACGTTATAGCAGTCACAGAGGTGGTAAACAAAAAGTAAAGAAGGAAAGAAATAAGCGGCAGAGCCAAGAAGTGGTGAACATCAAAAGAGTTCCGGTGCGTTCCACAGGAGATCCCGGAGCTCTTTTCCAAGATGTAGAGGAAGGCCATCGGGGGGGTTTTAGTGGGTAAAAATCCCACATAACCCTGCATCCAACCCCAGGATGTCGGGTATCTTTGGAAGATTTCCCCCTCGTCAACAAAAAAAAAAAAAAAAAAGGTTAGGTTAGGTTAGGTTAGGTTAGGTTAGGTTAGTCCCATGAGCCCTTGGGTCAGACGCGGGGGCGTCTGAACCCGATCAAAAAGGGGGCTCGAGGTGGTGTGTGCACGTTCTGCGCGCCACTCTCACGAGGGACATTGAGGGGGGATCCTCTCCCCCCCCCGGGACGATGCCGGCATCACCAAGCCGGCAAACGCTGCCGGGCCGCGAAAGTAATGCTTCGGCGTACTCGTGCCCCGGCAAGAAGCGTCCAGAGGAACGTCGTGGAGTTTTAGCCGGTAAGAGTCCGGCATAACCCGAAGTCTGGCCCCCGCCACTTCGGGTATCCAATGCAGGATTTCTCCACGTAAAAAAAAAAAAAAAAAAAAAAAAAAAAAAAAAAAAAAAAAAAAAAAAAAAAAAAAAAAAAGGTTAGGTTAGGTTAGGTTAGGTTAGGTTAGGTTAGGTTAGGTTAGGTTAGGTTAGGTTCCCCCCCAAGTGGAGTGTGCCTTGTCGTGGCGGGGGGGCTCAGTAGCCCGTCGCAATCCAGCGACCGGGTGAAGCCAAATCACTCCTACGTTGGTGTCGCTTTTTGTACTCCTCTGGTTAGCAGAGGAAGATTTAAGAGCGACAAGGTGGGGGTTGGCTTGCTCCAAGAGTTGAGTCGTCGGTGCCCTGTGGCACCCGGGGTGGGAGTTGGCTCGCTGCGTCTGTCCCGTATCGGGCGGCAGTGGGTCGTCGATGCCCTGTGGCATCCGGGGTGGGAGTTGGCTCGCTGCGTCTGTCCCGTATCGGGCGGCAGTGGGTCGTCTTTGCCCTGCGTCTGTCCCACATTGGGCGGCAGTGGCTATTTTGGCGGTAGCACTCTGTGCCAGACCTTTGTGGGGCGATAGTCTTGGAATGCTGTTTCGTACAACTTCTGAGCTGTCGGCCAACCCGTTATCCTGAATTGACAGGACCGGGGTCTTTCGGGCTGCGAGGAAGAAAACCTCAATAAAAATTACCCTAATCCCAAGTTTGCAACTCGGCGATGGGATGAATGGCTGGGGGGAGCCCAGTCCCTAGAGTTTGGGGGGGGGGGTTTGGGTTGGTTTCACACCCGCAGCGCCCTGCGCTGTAAAGGAACCTATAATATGATGAGTGATTTTAAAAAGAAATTACCCCAGGAGGGTACCCGCAGAAATGCGGGAGAATCCCTCAGTGCTAAGGCTTCGGCTGAGGCACTCTGCCCCACGTATTCTGGGGGGGGCAAAAATCACTTCGGGGGCGTAAGCACCCGTGCCGCTTCACGGCAAAGCAGGGGGGGAACATCTTCGGTGGAGGTGATGTCGGTGGGGGAGTCGGAGTCTGACCGATCTTTCTCGGACGGCACCAGCCTAACAGGTAATGTCTGCGTAAAGCGGAACTGCTCTAGCAGCAGCAGCGATAGTGACGGAGAGGCAGAAAAGCCCAAAAAAGGGCAGACTGCAAAACGAGGTAGAGGGAGGCCGCCTACTACTGGGCAGTATGTGGGTTTGGCGAAAGCCAAAGAGTCGTACCTCAAGACTAAAAGGGCAGAGGTTGAGCTTTTAGCCGAAGAGGAAGTGCCGAAGGCATTAAAGGAGATGAACACTGTTCCTGCCGATGCCATAAAAGAATCGGTGCTCATGAGTGTGGCTCTCATAAGGGAGATTGCGGCCAAATCGGGGAAACTCAAGGGCACTTTCGTTGCGGGCCTTAAAAAGTCGGCCGCGCAAATCGAGACGTCTATGGTTTCCCTGTACGACAGGACCAACACTGAGGAGGTTGCAGCACTTCGCGCTGAGAATGCGCAGCTTAGCTCGAGCATTGAAGGGCTTCGCGCTGAGGTTGAGGCTTTGCGGGTAGAACTTGGGAAGGCCCGTGAAACCGCTCCTACTGTGCCGTTGGTGCCGGCAGAGCCGCCGCCGGCAGAGCCAGTAACGAAGGAAATGTCGAGAGAGGAGTTTAAGGCGGAACTTTTGCGGGATCTCGGGTTCATGATGGACGCCAAACTGGCCGGCCGAGACATAGAAAGGTCGCGTCCGCTACTAAGGGCAGACGCTCGAAGGCATATTGAGGAAGCTCCGCCTTCAAAGGAGAAGAAGACGGCTAAGAAGAAGGCTACGGCTAAACAGCCAAATTCTGAAGAGCTAACCACAGCCCCAGTGCAAGTCCCAGACCAAGAGCCGGGTCCATCGACTGCTTCATGGGCAACAGTGGTTAGCAAAAACCAGAAAAAGAAGGCCAAAAAGGCAGCTGCCGCGGTTGCGGCTGCGGCCCAAACTCCAAAGCCAGGTGCAGCTAAGGCGCAAGTAAAAACGGGTCGTGCAAAGTTGCAGTCGCCCAGGTCCGCAGCTGTGGTGTTGACACTGCTGCCTGAGGCGGTACAGCAGGGTTGGACGTACGAGAGTGTCCTCACCGAGGCCAAGAGGTCGATAAATCTTGGCGAACTTGGCATCGGTGGGATTAATTTCCGACACTCTGTAACAGGAGCACGGATGCTCGAAATCCCAGGAGCGGAGACCGGGGAAAAAGCTGACCTCTTAGCCCGTGAACTACAGAGGGTTTTGCCTGACTCCGTTAGAGTAAGTCGGCCCATCAAGCGGGTTGAAATCCGATTGATGGACTTAGACGACTCGGTGACGCAGACGGACGTCGTGGTGGCGGTCGCCAAGACGGGTAAATGTCTCGAGGAACAGGTGAAGGTGGGAGAAATCCGCCCGGGCCTTTTCGGTTGTAACAGCGTGTTGGTGCATTGTCCAGTGGCCGCTGCAAAGACCCTCATTGATGTAGGAAGGGTCCTCGTCGGATGGAGCTCTGCCCGGGTGCGTTCGTTGGAGCCTCGGCCCATGAAATGCTTCCGGTGCTTGGAGATCGGACACACTTCGGCCCTCTGCAAGTCGCCGGTCGACCGAAGTGGCCTGTGTTTCAGGTGTGGGGAACCGGGGCACAAGGCAGCTGTTTGTATCAGCGATGCGTCGTGCCCAATTTGCAAAGAAGCGGGAAGACCGGCCAATCATAGCGCCGGGGGCCGTAATTGCACTCGACCTAAGAAGGGAAAAGGAACGCCCGGCAGAGCTCTTGCCCCCTCCGTTCCCTCGAGGCCGCCACAGGAGGCGATGGTGACCGATCAGTAATGGATCGCTCACTTCGCTTCCTGCAAGGGAATCTGAACCACTGCAGCGGTGCGCAAGATTTATTCGTGCAATCCATGCTGCAGTGGTCCATAGATGCGGCGATCATCGCGGAGCCCTATTTCATCCCTACATCGCCCCAATGGGCAGGGGATACTGGGGGCACCGTGGCGATCGTCGTGGCGGCGGGTCCTGCTTCCCCATCTCTCTGTGTACAGGTGAGGGAGCAGGGTCTTATCGTGGCGTCCTGGGGAGACCTGACCTTGGTGGGGATTTATTTCTCGCCAAACAGGTCTCTCGCAGAGTTCGAGGCATTTCTCGACAGTGTTGGTGCGGCTGTGCGGCGTTCGGCTCCCGGGCATGTTTTGGTGCTTGGGGACTTCAATGCCCATAGCGTGGCGTGGGGGTCCCCAGCGACCGATGCCAAGGGCACGGCCGTGGAAGACTGGGCGGCAATGTGTGGCCTTAGGCTGTTGAACCGGGGCAGCACCAACACGTTCGAGACACAGCGGGGCGGTTCCATAGTGGACCTGTCGTTTGCTAGCCCCGCAATGGCTCTGCGGACGCGAGGGTGGCGGGTTCTGGACGGGGCGGAGAATTTGTCGAATCATCGTTACATCCGATTCGAAGTCTCCGCCTCGCCCACAAGTATGACGCCGTCTCACCAAAGGGGAGAAGAACGAGTTTTCCCGCGATGGGCCCTGGCGCGCCTCAACAAGGACGCGCTGAAGGAGGCTTCCATCGTCTGGGCCTGGAACCATCCACTAGCGGAGCCAACGGAGGTCGACGCGGAGGCGCTTCGACTCCGGGAAGCCATGACGCAAATCTGCGACGTGGCCATGCCCCGGGCTCGGCGCCATCCTCCACGGCGGGCAGTATACTGGTGGTCACAGAACATCAGTGACCTGCGCGACGAATGTGCTATTGCACGCCGACGCGCCACCAGGTACCGGAGGCGGCGGTTCCAGGACGAGGAGATGGGGGCCTTTCTGAGCGCCCTGTACACGGAGGCCAAAAAGAGGTTGCAGCAAGCCATCGCAAGGGCGAAGGCCAGCGCTAGGGAGGAGATGCTGGAGGACCTCAACCGGGATCCATGGGGGCGTCCTTATCGAGCGGCTCGAAGTAAGATTCGTCCGCAGGCGCCCCCGATAACGGAGACCATGCAGCCTCAACTGTTGGAGGATGTAGTGACGGCGTTGTTTCCGGACGCGCCCGAACGCTTGCCCCCGACCATGGTGGAGGAGGATGAGGCTGCATCGGAGGAAATCGAGGTCATCCCGCCCTTGGAGCCGGCCGAATTTCACTCGGCCCTGCTCAAGCTGCAGGCTAAAAACACCGCGCCGGGGCCAGATGGCGTTCCGGGTCGAGTCTTGGCGTTGGCGCTTGATGAGTTGGGAGCCCACTTTGCCGGGCTTCTCGACAAATGTCTAGCGTCGGGCCGATTTCCGACCTGTTGGAAGGAGGGAAAACTCGTTCTCCTCAGGAAGGAAGGGCGCCCAGCAGATTCTGCCTCTGCTTTCCGTCCTGTTGTACTGCTGGACGATGCGGGAAAATTCTACGAGCACATCGTGGCTTCCCGCATCGTGCAGCACTTACGCAATGTAGGTCCTGATCTGTCGGACAGTCAGTTCGGGTTCCGAGAAGGCCGGTCGACCATCGACGCGATCACTCGCGTCAAAGGCCTCTCGGACGAGTCGGTGGCGTCGGGTGGCGTGATGCTGGCGGTCTCATTGGACATCGCCAATGCCTTCAATACGCTGCCCTTTGCCTGCATTGAAGAGGCACTGCGGTATCACCGCGTGCCTCTTTACTTGCGCAGGACCATCGCGAACTATCTGCGCGACAGACGGGTTCTCTACGTGGGACGGGACGGTAGCACCCATAGGAGGGAGATTCGTTGCGGTGTTCCTCAGGGGTCTGTCTTAGGACCACTCCTGTGGAACATCGGGTACGACTGGGTGCTACGGGGTGCTCTTCGCTCTGGCCTTAGTGTCGTCTGCTATGCTGACGACACTCTGGTCACAGCTCGAGGGAGGGATTTGGTGCAGGCGGCGTCGCGCGCCGAGGCGGGGGTGCGGCGAGTGGTTGGGCGGATCGAGATGTTGGGCCTAAAGGTTGCCCTCGATAAAACCGAGGTTCTTTGTTTTCATGGACCGCGGCGAGGGCCTCCTGAAGGTGCCAACATCGAGATCAACGGACTTCGGATCGAGCTGAAACCCCAGATGAAGTACCTGGGACTTCTGCTCGACGGCAGGTGGAACTTCCGGGCGCATTTTCGGCGATTGGCTCCAAAGCTGATCGGGGCCGCATCTGCGCTCGGAAGGCTCCTTCCGAACATTGGTGGACCCGACCAGACATGCCGGCGACTGTACGCCGGTGTGGTCAGGTCGATGGCGCTCTATGGGGCACCGATATGGGTCGGTGCTCTGACTCGCCCGAACGTAACGTCGCTGTGTTCATCTCAGCGCGTTCTGGCGGTCAGAGCGATCCGAGGATACCGTACGGTGTCCCATGGAGCGGCATGTGTGCTCGCTTGTATGCCTCCCTGGGATCTCGATGCCGAGGTTCTAGCGGACGTGTACGAGCGACGCGCGGAGACGCGCGCAAGGGGAGTGGGTCCAGCCCCCGACGAAGTCCGGAGGTGGAGGAAGGTCGCCCAACGTACCTTGCTGCGGAGGTGGAGGAGGCGGCTCGAGGCGCCTAGCGCGGGTCAGCGCACTGTGGAGGCCGTTCGCCCAGTCCTGAAGGAGTGGGTGAACAGGCGTCACGGGTCGCTCACCTTCCGGCTGGTCCAGGTGCTGTCCGGGCATGGAAGCTTCGTCAGATACCTGTGCCACATAGCCCGAAGGGAGCCGTCGGCGGTGTGTCTTTACTGCAGCAGTGGCGGCGAAGACACAGCGCAGCACACGCTGGAGGAGTGTCAGGCGTGGACCCGTGAACGCGCGGCCCTCGCAGCAGTGGTGGGACATGACCTCTCCTTGCCGGCCGCGGTAAGAGCCATGGTCGGTGACAAGAGGTCGTGGGAGGCGGTAGCCTCTTTTTGCGAGGTCGTGATGTCGCAGAAAGAGGCCGCGGAGAGGACTCGAGAGGACGACCCACTCTCGGCTCCGATCCGCCGGAGGAGGACCGGTCGGAGAAGTAGGGCGTACGCCAACCTGACCTGACCCGGTCGAGTGAAGGCCTTGGGCGGTGGATACGGGGGTATTTGCCGCTCGCTTCCAAAGGTCTTCGCTGGCAGCGGCGTGCTACGTGTAACGAGCATGCCGCTGAGCGAGGGAGGTTCCGCGCTGCGGAAGGCACCGGCGGGTTCGCGGAAGAATGCGTAAGCGTCCCCGTGCTCCCGCCAACAGGTGCGTGACGTTACACCTTGGGGTTTTAGTCGGTAAGAGTCCGACATAACCTGGCCGCTCCCCCGGGCGACAGGTATCCATGAGGATTTCCCCAAGTAAAAAAAAAAAAAAAAAAAAGGTTAGGTTAGGTTAGGTTAGGTTAGGTTAGGTTAGGTTAGGTTAGGTTAGGTTAGGTTAGGTTCCCGTGTGGAGTTGCTGGTCTCCCATCGGGCGCGTCCCCAGGTGGCGGATAGGGGAATACCCCCCAGAAATGGGGGGTACCGTTTCGACGGCGCGGACCAAAACCGGCGTGGGTGGGCCCTCTCTGTACTTCTCTGATTAGCAGAGTGGACAGAGGAGGGCACAGGGGCGGCAAGCTCTGGTTTGAGCCACCAGATGCTCTGAGGGTCGGCGGACTTGGATCGCTTCAGCGTCCGAGTCCTCGGTCAACCCGCAAGCCTGTCCGTTCATAGCGGCAGGAACGGGGGCCTTACGGCTGCGAGGAAGAAAACCTCTATAAAAAATTACCCCAATCCCCGGGTGCCGCATTGCCCACTTGCGGGATGAGTGGCTGTGGGTGTCAGTCGTCTGCGAGAGGAGGCGGAAGACTTTCGATTTTCGAAAGTACGTTACACCTTTCGCAACCTCTTGCGGACAAAGCCTACGGGGATCTAACGCTTGCGATTTCCTCGGATGATGGCAGGCTGAAGCCGAATGCTGGTGGTCTAACGCTACGGCGATTTCACCAGATGGCGGCGCGGCTGGGGGGGGTTAGATTCTGGTGATCTAACGCGACGCGATTTCACCGGTCCCTGACCCCTTCCGGCCATGGTGAAGTCCCTGGGCGGTGGATACGGGGGTATCTGCCGCTCCTGCTCAAGGGAGTTCGCTGAGGTGCGGCGTGTCTGGTGTTCTCGACACGCTGCATTCGGGGCGGGTTCGCGCAAGCGGATAGCACCGGCGGGTTCGCGGACGAATGCGTAAGCGTACCCGTGCTCCCGCCATATGGTGCGTGGTGGAACACATTGGGGTTTTAGCCGGTTAAAGTCCAGGCATAACTTTGACGCTCCCCCGAGCGTCATCGTATCCATGGAGGATTTCCCCAATTAAAAAAAAAAAAAAAAGGTTAGGTTAGGTTAGGTTAGGTTAGGTTTTTTTTTTTTTTTTTTTTTTTTTTTTTTTTTTTTTTTTTTTTTTAATTCTTGTACCTCCGGCAGTATTGCCGCAGACTTTATCAGCTTCATTAATTTTTCTTATGCATTACACATTTTTTGTGCTTTCGAGGGTAAATAAATTTCGTTAATACATGGGTAAATAAATTTTTCACTCGAGATTTATTTTAACAAGATATTATACATTTATTTTCTATTCTTTCTTTATATTTTACTTATATCCAACTATTTTACTACTATTGACATTTCTTTTACTTCCGATATAGTTACATTTAAATTTTTTAAACACTGAAAACTTCCTTATTATAATTATTTACTTTACTATTTGTACATATGTTTATCTATAATATTATCATAATATTTAATAAACATATTTTAATTATCTGGTTGCATTTCTTTCAATAACTTTACTTGCTAATTTTTTACAATATTTAATAAAGACGTTCCGTTTTTTGCTGATCATTATTTTACTAATATTTTCTACTACAATTTTGGACTCTATCTCATGCTCTGCGTCGTATCTTTCCCTTTCATATATCGGGCATTGGAAAAGGATGTGAGGGACAGTTTCGGGAGTGTCTAGATCACAGATACACGATGAGCTTTCCTTGCACTTGAATCGGTTCAAGTACTCAGAAAACCCACCGTGTCCCGTTAATACTTGTGTCAGTATATCGCAAGACTCAATTTTTCTCACCACAGGGTATGCCGCCACAACATCCGGGAAAAATATCTTTGTTGTTCCTGCGGTGGTGCCATTTTTGTATCTTTCGTTCCATTCGTCAAGCGATCGCATGCGTATGCACCGCTTGACGAATGAGACGGGGCACTTATCGTAATTCGGCCTTTTCTTGCTGTGTAGAGCAGCTTCTTTTGCTAACTGGTCTGCCCGCTCATTTCCTGCCAAACCAGCGTGTGCCTTTATCCAGAACAAAAACACACTTTTGTTTGTCTGCGATAAAGTTTTGAAGTTTTTTCTGGTTTCCACGGCCAGCGGATGTGAGCAGGCAAGACCAGTTATTGTTTGCAGTGCAGAATATGAGTCGCTATAGACTGCAAAAGTGCTCTCCCTTCTGCGTAGAATCCCTCTGCTCGCCTCGCATATTGCTAGGAGTTCCGCCTGAAACACAGTGCAATAAGATGGTAGAGTAAGCTTGACGGCATTGGTTTCGGATTCGGTATTCCAATACGATACAGAGGCTCCGACCTTGCCGTCAATCTTACTACCATCTGTGAATATGCGTATTTCGAAGTCGCTGTTCGCTTCTAATTGCGTTTGGTCCTGCAAGGTTCGGAACTCCAAGCTCACAACATCGGATGGGTGGGGAGCCTCTGTTGGCGGTGTCCTAGACTCTACCTCCCTATCTCCCAGCTCGGGCTGGGGCACGCCCCTTTTGGCCTCATAAAGTGTTGCCGATTCTCTGACTCGGAGGTCGAGGGGGAGGATTCCGGTGAGGACCAGTGCCGAATGCAGGGATACTGTGCGATACGCTTTGCACATCTTTTGTAAGAAACCTCGTTGGATGGCATCGAGTTGTTTGCGCACGCATATTTTGGTGGTTGCCGGTGCCCAGACACTGGCGGCGTATAGGATGATAGGCTCCACCGTTGCTACATATATCACCCTTATTACCTCTGGGTTTAACCCCCAACTGGTTCTAGCTGCCCTACTGAGCTGATGGTATGCAGCGATTGCCTTTTTGCAAATGTTTTTGACATGAGCGTTGAATGTAAGTCCACTATCGATGGTGACACCTAACAGCTTTATTTCCCCTGTCGTGGTTATAGGGGTTCCACCCATGCTCAGGCGTGGTGTGTCGTATTTTAATTTCCGCGTGATGTTCATTGCGTAAGTTTTATGAGGTGCAAATTTTAATTTGTTTGCGACACCCCACGCCCGAACATGTTGGAGGGTATCATTCGCGCGTCTCTCAATTTGCTGACCTGTGTCACCATCGAAGATCAACACAACGTCGTCCGCAAATGCCTGCACGTAGTCACCCCTTGCGACCAGTTCTTTCAGGAGTGGATCCAATAAGAGATTCCAAAGAATAGGACCACCTATGGAGCCCTGTACACATCCCTTTTCTGTGGCCTTACGGTATTTTGCCCCAGCGTACCGTACTTCTACACTTCTGTCGCTTAGGTAGCTGTCGATGACCAGCCTTAGGTTCTTCGGACACTTTTCCTCAGCCAGTCGGGTTCTTATTTGTGGCCACCAAGCACTGTCGAAGGCGCCCTCTATATCCAGTGAGACCATTGTGACTATTTTCTTTTCGTCTAATTTGGATCTTATGGTTAGGTTAGGTTAGGTTAGGTTAGGTTAGGTTAGGTTAGGTTAGGTTAGGTTAGGTTAGGTTAGGTTAGGTTAGGTTAGGTTAGGTTAGGTTAGGTTAGGTTTTTTTTTTTTTTTTTTTTTTTTTTTTTTAATTTCTCGTCCCCTAACAGAATCAGGGACTTTATCATTATGGCACGGTATTCTTTTCATGCTCTACTTTTTTCCACTGAACCACTGTGTGGCATATACATTTTTATATTAATTCTACATTATTCTACTATTTTAATTTTTCAATTACAATTTTCTACTTTACATTTTTTTCATTTTGGATTTTTTACAGTGTTACATACTTAATGGCATTTCTACTTGATTCAACTTTTGCTTTTCTTATTGCTTTAATTTTACATTTCACTTGTTTTTTCTAATTTTAATCTACATTTTACAACTTTTAATGTTACAATACTTCACTTCTCTTATTTATTGGCGAGCGCTCTGGCTTGCGACTTTACACAATACTTTCCAGCTTATTAACATTCTGTCATCACTCTTTTTACATTTTCGTTGAATATACTTATCTGCTATTGATTACTATTTTACATATTCTTCTTACTATTGTTACTTATTCAACTATTACACCTTATACCTATAACTAGCTTATTTACATTTTCTATCTACATAATTATGTTCAACTAATAACATAAAAAACTCAGTTTTTACATTTTAGTTAATTTTTCTATCGCTATTTCTATTTATAACAATTTGGCCTACTTTTTCTAGGTATTGTACCACGGTTTCTTTTGTTAAATACTCCCTTATGTTTTCGATATTTACTTTTATGCCTAATTCCTGTTCCAGATCGTATCTAAGCGGTGCTGTAATTGGGCATTCTGCGATGATGTGCGGTACCGATTCCTCTACAGCTGGGTCGCAGAGACAAGATGGGCTGTCTCTGCATTTAAATCTATGTAAGTATTGGGCGAACCCTCCGTGCCCGGTTAAAATTTGTGTAAGCACACCTGCTGGTTTTAGTGACATTATTGTTTTAAAAGATTCTACCGGGTCCGGGAAGAAGAGTTTTGTTATGGCCGCTGTTTCGCCATTTCGATACCTGTTCGACCATTCTGCGAGGGAGGTTCCGCGTATTATGCGCTTTATAAACGATTTTGGGCATAGATCGTAGTCCGGCCTCCTTTTTGTATTCAACGCGGCTTCCTTCGCGAGTTCGTCTGCTCTCTCATTCCCCGACAGTCCCGCGTGGGCTTTGATCCAGTGCAAGGTAACAACTTTGCCCTGTTCCAAAGCCCCGCGTAGATAGTTCCTGATATCTACTGCCAGGGAATGAGTTGCATTACGGCTGGTGATGGACTCCAACGCCGCACGTGAGTCGCTGTACACCCCGAAGCTCTCTCCCGAGCTTTTAACGATCTCCCGCACCGCCCTGTGTATGGCCAAGAGCTCGGCCTGATAGACCGTGCAGTACTCGGAAAGCTTCAGTTTGATGGATCGGCTTTCAGCTGTCCCGTCCCAAAAGGACAGGGCAGCCCCGACCTTTCCATCAATCTTGCTCCCGTCGGTAAATATTCTTACCGTCTGCACGTTCTGTCGGTCCAACTCTTCCTGGTTATTTACGCTAGTAAATTCCAGGTCCACATCCAGGGCAGGGTGCGGGAGATCGCTAAATTGTACAACTCTCTCAATTTCTCTATCGGCTGGCGCTAGTCGGGATGACCCTCTCCTCACCTCGTACATGGCGGCTGCTTCTTGTACTCGGAGGTCGAGAGGAAGTATCCCGGCTAGAGTCAGCGCCGCGTGCAAGGAGACCGTCCTATGTGCCTTCACTATCTTCTGCGCAAAACCCCTTTGTACACTGTTCAGTATATTCTTAATGTAAACTTTGTTGACTGCTGGCGCCCATACGCTTGCCGCGTATGTAATCACCGGTTCTACGGTGGCACGATATATGATTTTAATCACCTCTGGATGGAGGCCCCATGTTGACTTTGCGGCCCTGGACAGTTGCTTGTATATGGTCAATGCTTTTCGTGCCGCGTTGACCACATGTTGTTTGAAGGTCATTTTGCTGTCCAGGGTAAGTCCGAGTATCTTGATGGTTTTGGACATACCAATGTCCACCCCTCCCATCCTCAGGAGTGGGGTGTCGAAATTAAGCTTGTTGGTCATCACCATTGCACAGGTTTTGTGCGGTGCAAACCTAAGCTTATTCTCGACCCCCCACTCCCGACCACGGGCTAGGGTTTCGTTGGCGCATCGCTGGACCTCCAATCCTGTGTCGCCGCTAAACACTAGCACCACGTCGTCCGCAAAGGCCTGACAGAAGACTCCATTTTCTTCCATCGTCTTCAAAAGTGGGTCGAGCAGGATGTTCCACAAGATAGGACCTCCTATTGAGCCTTGTACGCAACCTTTGTTGGTACTCTTTGTACATTCTTCCCCGGCGTACCTTACTTTTACTTTCCTGCAGTCGAGATAGCTGTCTAGCAATCTTCTGATGTTCACGGGGCACTTTTCCTCAGCTAGTCTGACTTTAATTGCCGGCCACCATGCGCTATCGAAGGCGCCCTCTATATCCAGTGACACTAGAGTAATTAGCTTTTTCAGCCGCAACTTACTCTTTACGTGCTCTACTAAGTTATAGAGTGCGTCTTCGGTGCTCCTCTGGGGCATAAAACCGTACTGGCGAGTACTCATCCGTGGCACCAGATGATGCTTCAGCCTTCCAACGGTCATTTTCTCCAGGATCTTCCCAAGCACCGGTAAAAGACCGATCGGTCGGTAAGACTTGGGTTCGAAATAGTTGTCCTTGCCCGGTTTTCTCAGTGCCACTACTGTGGCCTCCTTCCAGATGTCCGGGAAGTGTCCCAACTGAAGACACTTGTTTGCCAGGGCTAGGAACAATTCTGGATCCTGGCTGATAGCTCGACTGCAGATATCCGCCGTGAAACCGTCCGCTCCTGGGGCCTTCTTCGGGTTAAATCCCCTAACTGCGGTCTTTAATTCCGTGAGGGTGAATGGCGGATCATGATGTTCGTTTTCGGTTTCGGCGTTTATCGTTTTTGCTCGTTTTCTTATGCTCTGGTGGTATTCGCCTTCTCCCTCTTCTCTGTCTTCAGGGTAGAAGGTCTCTGCTAGTAAGGCAGCCGATTCTTTTGGGTTTAGATGTACACCACCTTGAAGGAGTGGCAGGTCCTCTGTCCGTGCAGTTGTTCTTTTCATGACCCGGTATATTCCTTGCCATACTCCTTCCCTATCTTGTTTTTCGCAGAACTCCTTCCATGATGCAATTTGGGCTTTCTTCGCAGCATTTTCATATTTCGTTTTTGCTTCCAGGTACTCCGCAACGACATGCTCCCTTCGTATTGGCGCGGCGCAGCGAATACGTCGCTTCCTAGTGGCGGCAACTTTCTTTAGCGCTGCCAGCTCCTCTGACCACCACGGAACGGTAAGCTGCTCTTTGTGCTTTTTAGGTGGGATGCTGTGTTTGCAGGCTTCAGAAAGGGCTTCGGTGTATGCTATAACTGCACTCTCTAGGTCGGCTTTCGTTGTAATATTGCTGATTTCGGCCAGGACTAGTCTTTTGTCGCGCTTTAATTGTTCCAATTTCTCATGAAATTGATCCCAATTCGCTTTCCTCGTGTTATATAGCCTGGTCGTCCTCGCAACATTAATGCCTTTTTCTCTGTGCAATTTGATTTTCCAGAGAATGCAGTTATGGTCTGATGATATTAGACCCCGCTCCACCCGCCAGTCGTCGACTAGGTCTAGCATCTCCGGTGAGCACGCCGTCACGTCTACAAAACTGCTGTAAGTTTTGTTGCCCCTTATGGTTTCAAAAGTGGGCGTATCTCCGATGTTGAGTACCTGAAGGTCTAACTCGTCCAGGGTCCCGGACATTTCTTCTCCCCTGCGGTCGACCTTATTGCTGCCCCACCAGGTGCTCTTCGCGTTGGAGTCCCCTCCGAATAGCAGTAATCTTGGGCCTACCTCGTGATGTATACATCGCAACTGCTCCAAGTATGGCTCTATGGGCTGATCCGGCTCGAAGTAGAAAGATGCGAGGGCGATTTCCCAGGTGCTGGATCGGATCCCTACCACGACGATGTTGTTCGTGGTAAGTTTCGGGTACTGAAAGACTTCAATATCGGCATCAAATACCGCTATTGCCGCCTTTATTGTCCCACTTCCATCGTCCGCTCCCTGGTAGACTCTCGCACCCCGATAGCTCTTCATCCTCCTTACCGCCCCCACATATGGCTCCTGAAGCAGTGCTATGGCGATGTTCCGCTCTCTAGCCTCAAGAATTAGTTCTTGTGTGGCCAGTTCACTCCTCTGTAAGTTGATCTGGGCCACTGCTATCCCTCTGGTGGTGTTTGCTACCCTGTTATTGCTCATGGTGCCCTTAGCAATACGCGATCTTCGCTCGCGCTATTGCATCCCACTTGCTGCGGACTGGGCATTCTTCACTGAATGCGTTGTGTTCCGCATTCCCGTATTTGGCTCTGCAGCAGTTTATACAGCTCGGTGGTAAGCCTGCTTGCCAGTCTTCACACTCGCTCTTTAAATGCTTGCCCCCACAGTGGCTACATTTTACCTCGCTCTCGGTGCAGAATTTCCGGCCATGTCCGTAACCCAGGCAGACGGAGCATTGCATGAGAGGCGATTGATCAGCGACTCTGATCCTCTGAATGTCTATGTGGACCGTCTCATTGTCGAGCATTCTTGCCCAGATAGTTGGCGATGTTGTAATGACCACGTGGCTAATATGTGGGTTCCTTAATCGCCTCCTATACTTCACCGTTATATGATCGTCTCCTGGGTCAAGGTCACGGAAGATTCCCGCGTTCTGGTTCCTCAGGGCCCTTTCTATATCTTCGTCGCTGTTGCACTGCAGCACGCCCTTCAAAACCAGAAGCGGGTCCTTATTCTTCATTTCTTCTGCCTTTAGCGTGTTGTCCGTGCCTTTCAATCTGTCCAGCAGACTTTTCCTATCCATCTCGGATCTGCATCCTACTATTATCTTTCTTTCTTTAGCCTTTCTTATCCTGTCTACTACCACTCCACCTTCCTTTGCTCTCACTGCCGTCTTGATTTTTTCAAGGACCTGCTCTCCCGAATCCTTCTCATTGGTCGAACTCACGACAAGTGAGTGCAGAGTGGTTGGATATGGCAGTTTCCTATCTATCGATCTTTTTGTTACGTTGGCGTAAGTCTGCTTCTGATTGTCAAAGACCTCAGCCATCCTTTCCATTCTCTGGATGTTTTCCTTGAGAAGGATTGTATGGCTGTCTATGACTGTTTTCAGTGTATCTTCGTTTGGATCTGTTGGAGGTTGTACTTTGTGTCCCTGATCTACCGTTTTTGGTCTGTCGTTTTCCGCTTCTTTTACCAGCTGATAGAGCTTTTCTATAATCATAAGCACCTCTTCTTTCACGTCAGTTCTTATATTCTTGGCCAAGGCCATCTGTGCCTTTGCCTTCATCAGATGCCTTTTGGCTTCTGCAGTTCTGTCAGCTGGTGCGGTTTGTTTAGATTTGCCTAATGATTTAGATTTTGGGGAAGTGGTCGACTTGGGATCGGTCGATGTTGTCGATGTTGTGGGTGATGATACCGGTACGGGTGATATTACCGGAATAGGAGTAGTTTTCTTAGCTCCCGCCCTTGAGCCTCTTTCTATTGTAATGGTTTTGTTTCCATTTGGCGCTACAGCTTTGTCTAGCTTCTCGAGGCTTCCCGATTCCCACTCCCCTGTTAGGCGTCGGACGTTTGAGTCCATTGTGGTCGAGGGTCCTGCCCTCTCCGTGTCAAACTGTGGTGACCTATCTCCTTTCTTCATTGGAGTACGGTGTACGGACATAATGGCGTTTAGGGGATGCGTCAATTACAATAAAATAAAATAACAGTGTATAAAAAATACACGTTGTATAAGTAAAATAAAACTAAAAACTAAAAAGGTGGGTCAATAAACCCAACCTGTCAGGTCAAAGTATAAAAGTAACAGGTTTAAAGTAAAATAAATTAAAACAGCTTAAACAATAATACAAACAAAATATCGGTTCTATATGTCGCTAAGGGTCGAATCTTTATAAATAATACGCAAAAGGTATTTGTGTCCAATTAAATTAAGAGTGTACTACTAAAACACGTTTTAGCAGTTTGTAAATTAATGAAATAAGACAAAATAGTTATATTTTCTATAGAACCTTATATGTAGAGTCCCAAGTTTTATTTCTAAAACCAGCAGGCTTGCCTTGCGTCAGTGTATAGGGTATCCTGAAAGGATACCGATGTCGAAATTTCAAAAAAATTTAGAAAAAACCCGACTTTCTAAAGATTTAAACGAAATTTTTATAGTGTAGAGACCCAGATGTAGAGTCTGGGTCTCGTCGGTACTTTTAATTTACAGCTAAGCCTAAGGGAAGATATTCAAAAGAAACCGCGTTCCTCTACGCCTCCTAGTTCTAGAGATATAGTAAGTCAAATTAATTCAAGATGGCGGATTAAAATGGCCGCCAAAGTCTTATTTTAGGTTTTCTCGGCTCCCCGGTATCGCAGAAGCTCGAGAAAAAGTAAAAGGGTTATGCCCTGGTTGGCTCTAGCCTACCCTGTGGTTTTTTAGGGGGGGGAATTTGGGGGGGGGATGTGAATGGAAGGGGGTTTGGAGTGTAGGGAAGGTTGGGGGCAGTGCCACTAAGAAAACCGCGCGTTCCTACGTTCACCAGTTCCGAAGTTATTCGCTAATTAGTAAAAACAAAATGGCGGTCAAAAATGGCCGCCAAAAGTTTAAAACGTAATAGCTTCGGCTCTAGGCGTCTCCCAGGAGCGTGCGAGGGCTCGATGTTCTTGCCCGGGCTTAATCTATGTGGCTCTGGCTCTAGAATTAGGATACAGATAACATATGTCCTAGAGCCTGGAGGGGGGGTGGGGGGGGTGAGGAATACTTGGGGAAAGGTATCTAAGAAAACCACAGTTCAATACAATTACAAATGGCCGAATTTTGGCCGTTTTAGTTTTTGGGCGGTGTAGGGCAGAAGTGCACCGCCCTATAGAAAAAATCTGCCCAAAACTTTGCTACTCAATTACTCGGGCCCCTGATGGAGTGTTTGGGTCGAGCTTGGAGTCCCTGTGTAGGTCTTTTTATGACCTATCCAAATAATAAAAAATAAAAATTTTACCATCAACCCTCGATTTAATGGGGGTGAAATTAAAGAAATATTTGCGAAAAAATGCCTTAAAAATTAGAAAAATAAAATATAAAAATCTGAAAAAATTCACCTACGCTATTTTACACTATTCCAATTTTTTACAATTAAAAACTAATTCCTACCCCTATTATTTGTGCCCCTGGCAACAACCCTTAAATTACTAAATTCAATAACTTAAAAACTAATAATGATAAAAATATAAATTAAGTACCTAAATATAGTGTTCGCAGGTCTTGATTTTTCTGGCCGGAAAAAGTTGGTGGTCACAGATCGTTTTCAGGAGTTATAATTTTTTGAAAAACGACCGTTTTTTCTTTCTTCTATATCTCGTCGCTGGATGGTCCGACGAACTTGCCCGAAGTGTCGATGGCTTCGCCTCAACGCCCCGCACACAATGGGGTGGTCCAATTGCTTCCAGGTATCCCAGGAAAAATTTTTGGGCCACGCCCAAAGTTGTTTTTTTGGCTTTATTTCCGCCCTCCTGGGCGGAAAAAATCCAAAACTTAGGCAGGGACGTAGAGCTCGGCGAGGGCTTTCCGGATCACTAATAAAAAGTATATGTTGTCGATAGTATGCGTGCACTATGATTTTTTGAAAACACAAAACTTTCACTTTTGGCACTTTTTTCGTGATTGTACTTCGCACGACACTTTGACTTTCACAAACTTTTCGCGTCGGTGTGGGCCCGATTTTTACGCAACTTTTGGTAGTTGTTTCAAGTCGCTACGTTAAGTTTTTCCCACTTTTTCCGAATTTTGAAGAAAATTTTTTGCGCGGAGTAAGGTTATAAAGTGTTGGGCGCGTGTTGTCTCTTTGAGGGGAGACCGCCAACCGAGGGTTAGGTTAGGTTAGGTTAGGTTAGGTTAGGTTAGGTTAGGTTAGGTTAGGTTAGGTTAGGTTAGGTTAGGTTAGGTTAGGTTAGGTTAGGTTAGGTTTTTTTTTTTTTTTTTTTTTTTTTTTTTTTTTTTTTTTTTTTTTTTTTTTTTTTTTCTTGTCCCCTAACGGAATCAGGGACTTTATTCTTTTCTTTTCTTTTTTCAAAGGCATATTATTCTTTTTATGCACCATTTTTTTTCAAAGAACCACTGTGTGGCATACATTTATATCTGTACATATATATTTTATCTAATGTTATTACTATTGTTTTCACTTTTCATTCTACTGTTTGTTACATCATACAACTTTTATTCTACTTTATTTCTAGTGATTTACATTTCTAAATACTACTGTTTTACAAAATACTTCAGTTTTACAGGATTTTTTATTCTTATCTATTATTTTTGTCTTACATTTTACTTCCGGATTTTACAAATTTGTTTTACTGTCTCTTACATTTTAGTTTTATAAACATTTAAACGGTGTTTTGGACTTCTAGGATTTTGCTTTAGTAGCCATTAAGTGTTTCTATTTACTTTTTATACATTTTACTCGACCATTATGATACCAAAATACATATTACTACAACATTTTTATCTTTTTTACAACATACTTATCCAACTATTACACCTTATACCTAATTACATATTTTACATTTTCCATCTAAATTACAATAACTAACAATATAAAAACTTAATTTTTACATTTTAGTTCCTTTTATCTATCGCTATTTCTACTTAATACTATTTTTCCTATTTTTTCTAGGTACTCTATTACGGTTTCTTTCGTTAGATTTTCCCTAATACTTTGCATGTTGATATTAATGCCAAGTTCTTGTTCTAGGTCATATTTAATAGTGGCTGTAATTGGGCATTCAGTGAGGATGTGCGGCACCGATTCTTCTACCGCTGGGTCGCAGGGACAGGAAGGGCTGTCTCTACATCGGAATCTATGTAGGTATTGGGCGAAACCTCCGTGCCCGGTAAGTATTTGGGTTAGTACACCTGCTGGCTTTACTTTTAAAATTGTTTTATAAGAATCTACCGGGTCCGGAAAAAACAGCTTGGTGGTAGACGCTGTTTCGCCGTTCCTATATCTTTCCGACCAAGCGACTAGGGAGTGTCCGCGTATTGTGCGCTTTACGTACGATTTCGGACAAAGATCATATTCCGGCCTCTTTTTTGAATTTAGTGCGGCCTCCTTTGCGAGTTCATCAGCCCTCTCATTTCCCGGCAGTCCCGCGTGGGCTTTGATCCAGTGCAAAGTGACAACTTTGCCCTGTTCCAAAGCCCCGCGTAGATAGTTCCTGATATCCACTGCCAGGGAATGAGTCGTGCTCCAGCTAGTAATCGACTCCAACGCCGCCCGTGAGTCGCTATAAATACCGAAGGTCGTACCCGAGCATTTGAGGACCTCGCGCACCGCCCTGTGTATGGCAAGAAGTTCGGCCTGATAGACCGTGCAGTACGCGGAGAGCTTAAGTTTGATGGACCGGTACTCAGCCACCCCATCCCAAAAGGATAGGGCAGCCCCGACCTTTCCATCAATCCTGCTCCCGTCGGTAAATATTTTTACCGCCTGCACGCTCTGTAGGTCTAACTCCTCCTGGTTGTTTATGCAAGTAAACTCCAGGTCCATATCCAGGGCCGGGTGCGGGAGATCCTCAAATTTTACAACTCTCTCTATGTCCCTGTCAGCTGGCGCTAGTCGGGACGACCCTCTCCTCACCTCGTACATGGCGGCTGCCTCTTGTACTCGGAGGTCGAGAGGAAGTATCCCGGCTAGAGTCAGCGCCGCATGCAAGGAGACCGTCCTGTATGATTTTACAATTTTCTGCGCGAATCCCCTCTGAACGCTATCGAGTATTTTCTTGATGTACACTTTGTTAACAGCTGATACCCATACGCCCGCTGCGTAGGTTATGACTGGTTCAACAGTAGCGCGGTAGATGATTTTAATCACCTCAGGATGGAGGCCCCAAGTTGACTTTGCGGCCCTGGACAGCTGCTTGTAAATGGTTAATGCTCTTCGCGCCACGTTAACCACATGTTGCTTAAAGGTCATTTTGCTGTCCAGGGTAAGTCCGAGAATTTTGATAGCTTTGGACATACCAATGTCCACCCCCCCCATGCTCAGGAGTGGGGTGTCAAAAACAAGCTTATTGGTCATCACCATTGCACATGTTTTGTGCGGTGCAAACCTCAGCTTATTCTTGACCCCCCACTCCCGAACACGGGCAAGGGTTTCGTTGGCGCATCGCTGGACCTCCAATCCTGTGTCGCCACTAAACACCAGCACCACGTCATCTGCGAAGGCTTGACAAAAGACTCCATCTTCTTCCATCGTCTTCAAAAGTGGGTCGAGCAATACGTTCCACAAGATAGGTCCTCCTATAGAGCCTTGTACGCAACCTTTGTTGGTACTCTTAGTACATTCTTCCCCGGCGTACCTTACTTTTACTCTCCTGCAGTCGAGATAGCTGTCTAGCAATCTTCTGATGTTCACGGGGCACTTTTCCTCAGCCAGTCTGACTTTAATTGCCGGCCACCATGCGCTATCGAAAGCGCCCTCTATATCTAGTGACACAACAGTAATTAGCTTTTTAAGCCGCAACTTACTTTTCACGTGTGGTTAGGTTAGGTTAGGTTAGGTTAGGTTAGGTTAGGTTAGGTTAGGTTAGGTTAGGTTAGGTTAGGTTAGGTTAGGTTAGGTTAGGTTAGGTTAGGTTAGGTTAGGTTAGGTTAGGTTAGGTTAGGTTAGGTTAGGTTAGGTTAGGTTAGGTTAGGTTAGGTTAGGTTAGGTTAGGTTAGGTTAGGTTAGGTTAGGTTAGGTTAGGTTAGGTTAGGTTAGGTTAGGTTAGGTTAGGTTAGGTTAGGTTAGGTTAGGTTAGGTTAGGTTAGGTTAGGTTAGGTTAGGTTAGGTTAGGTTAGGTTAGGTTAGGTTAGGTTAGGTTAGGTTAGGTTAGGTTAGGTTAGGTTAGGTTAGGTTAGGTTAGGTTAGGTTAGGTTAGGTTAGGTTAGGTTAGGTTAGGTTAGGTTAGGTTAGGTTAGGTTAGGTTAGGTTAGGTTAGGTTAGGTTAGGTTAGGTTAGGTTAGGTTAGGTTAGGTTAGGTTAGGTTAGGTTAGGTTAGGTTAGGTTAGGTTAGGTTAGGTTAGGTTAGGTTAGGTTAGGTTAGGTTAGGTTAGGTTAGGTTAGGTTAGGTTAGGTTAGGTTAGGTTAGGTTAGGTTAGGTTAGGTTAGGTTAGGTTAGGTTAGGTTAGGTTAGGTTAGGTTAGGTTAGGTTAGGTTAGGTTAGGTTAGGTTAGGTTAGGTTAGGTTAGGTTAGGTTAGGTTAGGTTAGGTTAGGTTAGGTTAGGTTAGGTTAGGTTAGGTTAGGTTAGGTTAGGTTAGGTTAGGTTAGGTTAGGTTAGGTTAGGTTAGGTTAGGTTAGGTTAGGTTAGGTTAGGTTAGGTTAGGTTAGGTTAGGTTAGGTTAGGTTAGGTTAGGTTAGGTTAGGTTAGG
>CALYBW010000013.1:107500-112500 GCA_944452665.1 Stenoptilia bipunctidactyla
CTCGGCCTTGCTAGGATCACAGATGCACGATGAGTTCTCCTTACATCCGAAGCGATACAGATATTCGGAGAACCCACCGTGCCCTGTCATCAACTGGGTAGTCACCCCGGCCGGCTGTATTTTTCTGACGGTTTTGTACGCCTCTATGGCGTTAGGAAAAAAGATCTTCGTGACCGAAGCTTTTTGCGCGCTTTTGTACCTCTCATTCCATTCGTCAAGCGATCGCATACGGATGCTTCGCTTGACGAATGAGACTGGGCAACGGTCGTAGTTTGGCCTGGTTTTCGACTTTTGAGCCGCCTCCTTCGCCAGCTGGTCTGCCCTCTCATTACCCTCTAGTCCAGCATGTGCCTTTATCCAGTATAAAGTTACAGCTTTATTTTTCTGCGATAAAGACACAATATTTGCTCTGGTATTTACGGCTAAAGGGTGGAGACATTTGAGACCAACAACCGACTGGAGAGCGGCCCTCGAGTCGCTGTACACTGCGAATTTCTGCTTTTTGTGCCTGAGGATTTGCTCGCTTGCTTCATATATGGCCAGTAATTCTGCTTGGTAAACAGTACAATATGACGGCAAGTAAAGTTTGACGGCCTTGGTTTCGGTCTCGTTATTCCATATGGATAGCGAGGCCCCAACCCTGCCGTCAATCTTACTGCCATCCGTGAAGATGCGAATGTCGTAATCACTGTTTAGGTCTAGTTGTTCCTGATTTACCAAGGTTTTGAATTCTAGGCTCATATAATCCGCTGGATGAGGGGCTTTCAGTGCAGAAGCCATCCGCTCCATCTCTCTATCTCCCAGTTCCGGCTGATACACACCCCTCTTAGCCTCGTATAGTGCCGCACATTCGCGCACCCGCAGGTCAAGGGGGAGTATACCAGTCAGGATCAGCGATGAGTTCAGAGAGACAGTGCGGTAGGCCTTGCAGATCTTTTGCAGAAATCCGCGTTGCACAGCTTCCAATTTCTTCCTAACGCAGACTTTCGTAACCGCGGGTGCCCAAGCACTAGCTGCGTATAGAATGATGGGTTCTACAGTTGCGGTATAGATAACCCGTAGTACCTCAGAGTGCAGTCCCCATTCAATTTTCGCCACTCTTGTGAGCTGCTTATAGATATTAATTGCTTTGGTGCAAACGTTATTAACATGCTCATTAAATGTTAAGTTGCTGTCAATCGTGACTCCAAGCAATTTAATTTGTGTGGTTGAGCCTATTTCAATTCCGTTCATGTGTAAACGTGGGGTATCATATTTCAGTTTTCGCGTTACCACCATTAAGTTTGTTTTCTGGGGCGCAAATTTCAACTTATTTGAAATACCCCACTCGTGGATGTATTTGAGAATGGGGGTTGCAGCAGTTTCTATTTCTAGACCCGTTTTCCCGGCAAAAACCAACACGACATCGTCGGCAAAAGCTTGCGCATACACTCCTCTCTCTTCCAACCCCTTGAGTAGCGGATCCAGCAACAAGTTCCATAGGATTGGGCCGCCAATAGAGCCCTGCACACATCCTTTTTCTGTTTTAACTCGATGCTCCTCTCCGGAGTATCTCACACAAACGTACCTGTCCATGAGGTAGCTGTCAATGGCCTTCCTAAGGTTGCTTGGACAGTTTTCCTCAGCCATACGGATTCTGAGCTTTGGCCACCAGGCGCTATCGAACGCCCCCTCTATGTCCAATGATACCATAGTTATGATACGCTTCTGGTTCAAATTTTCACGTATTTGGTGCATAAGGTCATAGAGGGCGCCCTCGGTACTCCTTTGTGGCATGAACCCGTATTGGCGAGTACTGAGTTTTGGTAATAGGTGGTGTTTTATTCGGGCCATTAACAGCTTCTCATATATTTTCCCCAATAGAGGGAGCAGGCCTATCGGTCTATATGCCTTGGGCATTGCGTAATCCGATTTCCCGGGCTTTCTGAGCACAATGACTGTGGCCTCCTTCCACAACTTTGGGAAATAATTCAACTCAAAACATTTATTGAATATATCCAGAAAGAACTGGGGGTCGTTTGCGATTGAGTGTGTGCATATATCTGCCGTAAAACCGTCTTTACCAGGAGCTTTCTTTGGATTGAACGAGGTAGTTGTGATATGTAGTTCAGTGAGTGTGAATGGAGGATCCCTTGATACCTCCGCTCCATTTCCTTCATTTAACATTCCCGCAAGTCTCCTGGTCTCACGGTGTTCTGCGGTGTCGCTTTCGGCAGTGTCTCTGGGATAGAATGTCTCAGCCAATAGGCGCACAGAACCTTTTGCGTCTAACGTTACTCCATTTTCCTGTAAGGGAAGGTCGTTTTCCCTTTTCCTGGTTCTGCCTATTACTCGGTATATACCGTCCCAGACGCTTTCCCTGTCCTGTTTTTCACAAAACTGCTTCCAGCTGGTTATTTGTGCACATTTTGCCTCCGACTCATATTCCTCTTTCTTTTCCAGGTACTCCGCGATGACCGTAGCTCGACGGATGGGAGCTGCTCGGCGGATTCTGTTTTTACGAGTGGCGACCTCTCTCTTCAGTTTCTCAAGTTTCTCGGACCACCAAGGTAAGTGTACTTTTTCTTTGTTTTTAATTTTGGGTATTGTTTCATTGCATGTTTTTGTAATAGTATTAGTTAGTTTTATGATCAAGTTTTCTAATTGGTTTGTATTTGTGATTTCCGCTATTGCTTTACATGTTAAATTTTGGTTTGCTTTAAATTGGCTGAATTTACTATGAAATTCAGACCAATTTGCTTTCTTTGTGTTGAAAATTCTAGTTGTTCGGATAATACTATTTCCCTTAGATTTTTGCAGGTTGAATTTAAATGAGATCCCGTTGTGGTCCGAGCTTGTAAGGTGTTCGTCGATCTCCCAGTCTTCCACTCGATCCAACAGGTCCGCGGTACAAGCGGATACGTCGACGTTGCTGGAGTACCTTTTCCCTCCTCTGTAGGTGTCAAAAGTGGGTTTGTTCCCAACGTTCAAAATATGCAACTCGAGCTCGTCCAGCACACTCATCATTTCTACTCCTCTTGTGTCCAGTGTTTTTCCCCCCCACCAAGTGTTTTTGGCATTGGCGTCACCTCCGATTACAAGCCTCCTGTTCCCTATCGTTTGGCTTATGGTTTTCAGATGCCTCAAATATGGTTCTATAGGCTTGTCTGGTTCAAGGTAGAAGGATACCAACGTGATCTTCCAGGCTTCGGTCTGAGCTCCGATGACGACGAAATTGGGACTAGTGAGCTGTGGATACTGGATAACATCTATGTCAGGATCAAACACAGCTATCGTCGCTTTCACCGTATCGTTTCCGTTGTCCTGGAAGACCCTTACGCCTCGGTATTCCTTCATCCTTTTCCCTTCTCCAGTGTAAGGTTCTTGTATGAGCGCTATCGCTGCACCACGCTTACTCGCCTCTAGAACCAGCTCATCATTGGCCAGCCTCTTCCGTTGTAAGTTAGCTTGTAATATTTTGTATGACACTTTGTTTACTTCAACGCCCTTAGCAGTACGCAAACGACGATCTAGCGAGTATGTCCCACTTTCTGCGGATAGGGCACTCCTGGCTAAAAGCGTTGTGTTCCCTCTGGTCATACTTTGCCTTGACGCAATTCTTACACGACGGCGGGGCACCAGTTAACCAGTCCTCACACTCTACCCTATGATGTGGGCCTCCGCAGTGGCTGCACAGATCTATCTCTTCTTTGCAGAGCTTTTTACTATGCCCATAGCCCAAACATCTGGTACATTGTACTAGGGGTGACTGGTCCTCTACATGTATCCTTTGGAGGTCAATGTGCACAGTTCCTGCTTCAGTCACCCTTTTCCATACTGTTGGCGATGAGGTTATAACTACGTGTCCAGTCAGTGTATTTCTGGCCTTTTTCCGGTATTTTATAGCCATTCTATCATCCTTTGGGTCGAGATTTCGGAAGATATTCGAGTTCTGGTTTTTAAGTGCCTTCAGCACGTCGGCGTCACTATGCATGAGAAGCACATCCTTCAAAATGAATAGAGGGTCTTTGTTATTGACGACCTCACAGGTAAGCCGTTTTTCGGACTTTTCTATTTTTTCTTTTATTTTTCTCCTTTCTTCTTCCGTCCTGCAGCTAACTATAATTTTCCGGTCCCTAGCTTTCCGCACTCTTTCCACTTTTATCCAACCTTCCTTTGCATCTACAGCCTCCCTTATTTTGTCCAACACTTTTTCGCCTGTTTCATCCACATCTTCTGAGGCGACAACTATCGAGTGTAGGGCAATCTTCTCGGCTGTGTATTTACTCGGCTTTGTGGCTGCAGCAGATGCATAGGAACTGTGCGTAGCATTTTCCAGTAGACTTTCTTTTTGCCGATCCATGGCTTCCTTCAACTCATCCATCTTTTTGTTGTTTTCTATAACAACAGCAGTTGTCTGCTTAAGCTGGGAGAGGAGGATGGCGTTCTGGTCATCTTCCTTATTGCTGCTTTGTCCAGTATTTGGCGCCGTTTCCAGCTCCTTCGCCGGGCTCTTATCTTTTACTTCCTTAACTCTTTCTAACTCTTTACCAGTTAGTTTAAGGGCCGCCTCGGAGTCCTTCACCAGCTGATACATTCTGTCTACTGCCTCAATAACCGCAACTTTGTACTCGGTTTTTAGGTTTCTGGCAGATCTTATATTTAGTTTTGCTTTATTGAGGCAGTACCTTGCCTCAAGGGTTTTGCTGGCAAATGTCTTCGGGGAATTTTTTGCATCAGCTGGTGATGATCCATTAGCCTCTTGCGAGAGTACTGCCCTTGCTTTCGGCTTACTTGTCGTCGCCTTGGTGGTGAGTGGGGACTCGGTAGGAAGTTCTGGGGCACCAACTGCTTCCCATTTTCCTATGCTCCGTCTAACATTAGACGTGAGAGTCACTGTTTTGGGAGGTAATACTTCCCCCACGTTGTCCAAAGATTTCTTTGGGGTGCGTATCATGTCGGTGGTGCGCGTCAATTAATAATATATAAAAAATCAACGAAAACGTTTGTATATTTATAGA
>CALYBW010000014.1:0-94306 GCA_944452665.1 Stenoptilia bipunctidactyla
AACCTAACCTAACCTAACCTAACCTAACCTAACCTAACCTAACCTAACCTAACCTAACCTAACCTAACCTAACCTAACCTAACCTAACCTAACCTAACCTAACCTAACCTAACCTAACCTAACCTAACCTAACCTAACCTAACCTAACCTAACCTAACCTAACCTAACCTAACCTAACCTAACCTAACCTAACCTAACCTAACCTAACCTAACCTAACCTAACCTAACCTAACCTAACCTAACCTAACCTAACCTAACCTAACCTAACCTAACCTAACCTAACCTAACCTAACCTAACCTAACCTAACCTAACCTAACCTAACCTAACCTAACCTAACCTAACCTAACCTAACCTAACCTAACCTAACCTAACCTAACCTAACCTAACCTAACCTAACCTAACCTAACCTAACCTAACCTAACCTAACCTAACCTAACCTAACCTAACCTAACCTAACCTAACCTAACCTAACCTAACCTAACCTAACCTAACCTAACCTAACCTAACCTAACCTAACCTAACCTAACCTAACCTAACCTAACCTAACCTAACCTAACCTAACCTAACCTAACCTAACCTAACCTAACCTAACCTAACCTAACCTAACCTAACCTAACCTAACCTAACCTAACCTAACCTAACCTAACCTAACCTAACCTAACCTAACCTAACCTAACCTAACCTAACCTAACCTAACCTAACCTAACCTAACCTAACCTAACCTAACCTAACCTAACCTAACCTAACCTAACCTAACCTAACCTAACCTAACCTAACCTAACCTAACCTAACCTAACCTAACCGAACCTAACCTAACCTAACCTAACCTAACCTAACCTAACCTAACCTAACCTAACCTAACCTAACCTAACCTAACCTAACCTAACCTAACCTAACCTAACCTAACCTAACCTAACCTAACCTAACCTAACCTAACCTAACCTAACCTAACCTAACCTAACCTAACCTAACCTAACCTAACCTAACCTAACCTAACCTAACCTAACCTAACCTAACCTAACCTAACCTAACCTAACCTAACCTAACCTAACCTAACCTAACCTAACCTAACCTAACCTAACCTAACCTAACCTAACCTAACCTAACCTAACCTAACCTAACCTAACCTAACCTAACCTAACCTAACCTAACCTAACCTAACCTAACCTAACCTAACCTAACCTAACCTAACCTAACCTAACCTAACCTAACCTAACCTAACCTAACCTAACCTAACCTAACCTAACCTAACCTAACCTAACCTAACCTAACCTAACCTAACCTAACCTAACCTAACCTAACCTAACCTAACCTAACCTAACCTAACCTAACCTAACCTAACCTAACCTAACCTAACCTAACCTAACCTAACCTAACCTAACCTAACCTAACCTAACCTAACCTAACCTAACCTAACCTAACCTAACCTAACCTAACCTAACCTAACCTAACCTAACCTAACCTAACCTAACCTAACCTAACCTAACCTAACCTAACCTAACCTAACCTAACCTAACCTAACCTAACCTAACCTAACCTAACCTAACCTAACCTAACCTAACCTAACCTAACCTAACCTAACCTAACCTAACCTAACCTAACCTAACCTAACCTAACCTAACCTAACCTAACCTAACCTAACCTAACCTAACCTAACCTAACCTAACCTAACCTAACCTAACCTAACCTAACCTAACCTAACCTAACCTAACCTAACCTAACCTAACCTAACCTAACCTAACCTAACCTAACCTAACCTAACCTAACCTAACCTAACCTAACCTAACCTAACCTAACCTAACCTAACCTAACCTAACCTAACCTAACCTAACCTAACCTAACCTAACCTAACCTAACCTAACCTAACCTAACCTAACCTAACCTAACCTAACCTAACCTAACCTAACCTAACCTAACCTAACCTAACCTAACCTAACCTAACCTAACCTAACCTAACCTAACCTAACCTAACCTAACCTAACCTAACCTAACCTAACCTAACCTAACCTAACCTAACCTAACCTAACCTAACCTAACCTAACCTAACCTAACCTAACCTAACCTAACCTAACCTAACCTAACCTAACCTAACCTAACCTAACCTAACCTAACCTAACCTAACCTAACCTAACCTAACCTAACCTAACCTAACCTAACCTAACCTAACCTAACCTAACCTAACCTAACCTAACCTAACCTAACCTAACCTAACCTAACCTAACCTAACCTAACCTAACCTAACCTAACCTAACCTAACCTAACCTAACCTAACCTAACCTAACCTAACCTAACCTAACCTAACCTAACCTAACCTAACCTAACCTAACCTAACCTAACCTAACCTAACCTAACCTAACCTAACCTAACCTAACCTAACCTAACCTAACCTAACCTAACCTAACCTAACCTAACCTAACCTAACCTAACCTAACCTAACCTAACCTAACCTAACCTAACCTAACCTAACCTAACCTAACCTAACCTAACCTAACCTAACCTAACCTAACCTAACCTAACCTAACCTAACCTAACCTAACCTAACCTAACCTAACCTAACCTAACCTAACCTAACCTAACCTAACCTAACCTAACCTAACCTAACCTAACCTAACCTAACCTAACCTAACCTAACCTAACCTAACCTAACCTAACCTAACCTAACCTAACCTAACCTAACCTAACCTAACCTAACCTAACCTAACCTAACCTAACCTAACCTAACCTAACCTAACCTAACCTAACCTAACCTAACCTAACCTAACCTAACCTAACCTAACCTAACCTAACCTAACCTAACCTAACCTAACCTAACCTAACCTAACCTAACCTAACCTAACCTAACCTAACCTAACCTAACCTAACCTAACCTAACCTAACCTAACCTAACCTAACCTAACCTAACCTAACCTAACCTAACCTAACCTAACCTAACCTAACCTAACCTAACCTAACCTAACCTAACCTAACCTAACCTAACCTAACCTAACCTAACCTAACCTAACCTAACCTAACCTAACCTAACCTAACCTAACCTAACCTAACCTAACCTAACCTAACCTAACCTAACCTAACCTAACCTAACCTAACCTAACCTAACCTAACCTAACCTAACCTAACCTAACCTAACCTAACCTAACCTAACCTAACCTAACCTAACCTAACCTAACCTAACCTAACCTAACCTAACCTAACCTAACCTAACCTAACCTAACCTAACCTAACCTAACCTAACCTAACCTAACCTAACCTAACCTAACCTAACCTAACCTAACCTAACCTAACCTAACCTAACCTAACCTAACCTAACCTAACCTAACCTAACCTAACCTAACCTAACCTAACCTAACCTAACCTAACCTAACCTAACCTAACCTAACCTAACCTAACCTAACCTAACCTAACCTAACCTAACCTAACCTAACCTAACCTAACCTAACCTAACCTAACCTAACCTAACCTAACCTAACCTAACCTAACCTAACCTAACCTAACCTAACCTAACCTAACCTAACCTAACCTAACCTAACCTAACCTAACCTAACCTAACCTAACCTAACCTAACCTAACCTAACCTAACCTAACCTAACCTAACCTAACCTAACCTAACCTAACCTAACCTAACCTAACCTAACCTAACCTAACCTAACCTAACCTAACCTAACCTAACCTAACCTAACCTAACCTAACCTAACCTAACCTAACCTAACCTAACCTAACCTAACCTAACCTAACCTAACCTAACCTAACCTAACCTAACCTAACCTAACCTAACCTAACCTAACCTAACCTAACCTAACCTAACCTAACCTAACCTAACCTAACCTAACCTAACCTAACCTAACCTAACCTAACCTAACCTAACCTAACCTAACCTAACCTAACCTAACCTAACCTAACCTAACCTAACCTAACCTAACCTAACCTAACCTAACCTAACCTAACCTAACCTAACCTAACCTAACCTAACCTAACCTAACCTAACCTAACCTAACCTAACCTAACCTAACCTAACCTAACCTAACCTAACCTAACCTAACCTAACCTAACCTAACCTAACCTAACCTAACCTAACCTAACCTAACCTAACCTAACCTAACCTAACCTAACCTAACCTAACCTAACCTAACCTAACCTAACCTACCTAACCTAACCTAACCTAACCTAACCTAACCTAACCTAACCTAACCTAACCTAACCTAACCTAACCTAACCTAACCTAACCTAACCTAACCTAACCTAACCTAACCTAACCTAACCTAACCTAACCTAACCTAACCTAACCTAACCTAACCTAACCTAACCTAACCTAACCTAACCTAACCTAACCTAACCTAACCTAACCTAACTAACCTAACCTAACCTAACCTAACCTAACCTAACCTAACCTAACCTAACCTAACCTAACCTAACCTAACCTAACCTAACCTAACCTAACCTAACCTAACCTAACCTAACCTAACCTAACCTAACCTAACCTAACCTAACCTAACCTAACCTAACCTAACCTAACCTAACCTAACCTAACCTAACCTAACCTAACCTAACCTAACCTAACCTAACCTAACCTAACCTAACCTAACCTAACCTAACCTAACCTAACCTAACCTAACCTAACCTAACCTAACCTAACCTAACCTAACCTAACCTAACCTAACCTAACCTAACCTAACCTAACCTAACCTAACCTAACCTAACCTAACCTAACCTAACCTAACCTAACCTAACCTAACCTAACCTAACCTAACCTAACCTAACCTAACCTAACCTAACCTAACCTAACCTAACCTAACCTAACCTAACCTAACCTAACCTAACCTAACCTAACCTAACCTAACCTAACCTAACCTAACCTAACCTAACCTAACCTAACCTAACCTAACCTAACCTAACCTAACCTAACCTAACCTAACCTAACCTAACTAACCTAACCTAACCTAACCTAACCTAACCTAACCTAACCTAACCTAACCTAACCTAACCTAACCTAACCTAACCTAACCTAACCTAACCTAACCTAACCTAACCTAACCTAACCTAACCTAACCTAACCTAACCTAACCTAACCTAACCTAACCTAACCTAACCTAACCTAACCTAACCTAACCTAACCTAACCTAACCTAACCTAACCTAACCTAACCTAACCTAACCTAACCTAACCTAACCTAACCTAACCTAACCTAACCTAACCTAACCTAACCTAACCTAACCTAACCTAACCTAACCTAACCTAACCTAACCTAACCTAACCTAACCTAACCTAACCTAACCTAACCTAACCTAACCTAACCTAACCTAACCTAACCTAACCTAACCTAACCTAACCTAACCTAACCTAACCTAACCTAACCTAACCTAACCTAACCTAACCTAACCTAACCTAACCTAACCTAACCTAACCTAACCTAACCTAACCTAACCTAACCTAACCTAACCTAACCTAACCTAACCTAACCTAACCTAACCTAACCTAACCTAACCTAACCTAACCTAACCTAACCTAACCTAACCTAACCTAACCTAACCTAACCTAACCTAACCTAACCTAACCTAACCTAACCTAACCTAACCTAACCTAACCTAACCTAACCTAACCTAACCTAACCTAACCTAACCTAACCTAACCTAACCTAACCTAACCTAACCTAACCTAACCTAACCTAACCTAACCTAACCTAACCTAACCTAACCTAACCTAACCTAACCTAACCTAACCTAACCTAACCTAACCTAACCTAACCTAACCTAACCTAACCTAACCTAACCTAACCTAACCTAACCTAACCTAACCTAACCTAACCTAACCTAACCTAACCTAACCTAACCTAACCTAACCTAACCTAACCTAACCTAACCTAACCTAACCTAACCTAACCTAACCTAACCTAACCTAACCTAACCTAACCTAACCTAACCTAACCTAACCTAACCTAACCTAACCTAACCTAACCTAACCTAACCTAACCTAACCTAACCTAACCTAACCTAACCTAACCTAACCTAACCTAACCTAACCTAACCTAACCTAACCTAACCTAACCTAACCTAACCTAACCTAACCTAACCTAACCTAACCTAACCTAACCTAACCTAACCTAACCTAACCTAACCTAACCTAACCTAACCTAACCTAACCTAACCTAACCTAACCTAACCTAACCTAACCTAACCTAACCTAACCTAACCTAACCTAACCTAACCTAACCTAACCTAACCTAACCTAACCTAACCTAACCTAACCTAACCTAACCTAACCTAACCTAACCTAACCTAACCTAACCTAACCTAACCTAACCTAACCTAACCTAACCTAACCTAACCTAACCTAACCTAACCTAACCTAACCTAACCTAACCTAACCTAACCTAACCTAATTTTTTACGTTTTTCAGATTTTTACATAGATCACCCGTACAACTTAAATTGACAAACACTTTCTTTGTGTATTACCATAACTTTATGTACTAAGGTGGTTTCATATTTTGATATAGAATAGTAAAACTAACCGAGGGCCTTCTAACGAGACCCTAAACACCCCCCTAGCTTTTCATTTAGTTTCAGTTTTTCACAAATCATCCCTAGTAATCTTGGTAAATCAGCGTAAAATCATAAGTTTGTTCTAAAAGTTTTTAAATTTCTATACTTACCCCTAGTTTTTATTCATTATTATTGTCCAGCTCGTCGTCCCATTCCTTCAGAGTGGTCGAACCTCCAAATCCGCCTGAAAACAAGAAAGTTATTAAGAAAAACGTTATTAGGAAAGTTGATGTAAGGGCTGTTTGCGTACATTGCGCAAACACTTTAATACTGAAAATCTTGTTATTATTCTCGTTCTTTTTGTTTTATATTATCCAAATCGGTTTCTGCTAGCTAACCGCAGTAATTTTATTGGTAGTTTCAGCAAGGTTTTCTTATTTTTTACGTTTTTCAGATTTTTACATAGATCACCCGTACAACTTAAATTGACAAACACTTTCTTTGTGTATTACCATAACTTTATGTACTAAGGTGGTTTCATATTTTGATATAGAATAGTAAAACTAACCGAGGGCCTTCTAACGAGACCCTAAACACCCCCCTAGCTTTTCATTTAGTTTCAGTTTTTCACAAATCATCCCTAGTAATCTTGGTAAATCAGCGTAAAATCATAAGTTTGTTCTAAAAGTTTTTAAATTTCTATACTTACCCCTAGTTTTTATTCATTATTATTGTCCAGCTCGTCGTCCCATTCCTTCAGAGTGGTCGAACCTCCAAATCCGCCTGAAAACAAGAAAGTTATTAAGAAAAACGTTATTAGGAAAGTTGATGTAAGGGCTGTTTGCGTACATTGCGCAAACACTTTAATACTGAAAATCTTGTTATTATTCTCGTTCTTTTTGTTTTATATTATCCAAATCGGTTTCTGCTAGCTAACCGCAGTAATTTTATTGGTAGTTTCAGCAAGGTTTTCTTATTTTTTACGTTTTTCAGATTTTTACATAGATCACCCGTACAACTTAAATTGACAAACACTTTCTTTGTGTATTACCATAACTTTATGTACTAAGGTGGTTTCATATTTTGATATAGAATAGTAAAACTAACCGAGGGCCTTCTAACGAGACCCTAAACACCCCCCTAGCTTTTCATTTAGTTTCAGTTTTTCACAAATCATCCCTAGTAATCTTGGTAAATCAGCGTAAAATCATAAGTTTGTTCTAAAAGTTTTTAAATTTCTATACTTACCCCTAGTTTTTATTCATTATTATTGTCCAGCTCGTCGTCCCATTCCTTCAGAGTGGTCGAACCTCCAAATCCGCCTGAAAACAAAAAAGTTATTAAAGAAAAACGAAAAAATTTGCCCGCCCACCCACCCTTTTCTCTACGGGGTATATCAACTCGGTCTCATACAAAAAATTTTCGAAATTTATTTTATTTTTTATTCTTTCAAAATTGATAGTATTCTTTGAGATCGAGTTGATTTGTTTGGAGAAGCGGTCCCTAGTGATAGGAAAAATACATTTTTAATACTCTATAGTAATTCATATTTTACTTGACTGACCAGTAAGGTTTTTCGAACGAGTTGTTTAATACTCTTCTCCTTACTATTTTTTTTAATTTTAGGACACAACTAGGGTTTGTGAACCCTTTTTATATATTTATTTTAACTAGGACGTAACCTTAACGGTGACCTAAAAAATTTTTTATATACTTGTGCATCAACTTGTAAGTGGACATCGTTTACCTCTATTGGGTAAACAAATTATATAAATATACAAACTTCTTCGTTGATTTTTTTTTTATATTATTAATTGACGCGCACCACCGACATGATACGCACCCCAAAGAAATCTTTGGACAACGTGGGGGAAGTATCACCTCCCAAAACAGTGACTCTCACGTCTAATGTTAGACGGAGCATAGGAAAATGGGAAGCAGTTGGGGCCCCAGAACTTACTACCGAGTCCCCACTCACCACCACGGCGACGAAAAGTAAGCCGAAAGCAAGGACAGTACTCTCGCAAGAGGCTAATGGATCATCACCAGCTGATGCAAAGAGTTCTCCGAAGTCGTTTGCCAGCAAAACCCTTGAGGCAAGGTACTGCCTCAATAAAGCAAAACTAAATATTAGATCTGCCAGAAACCTAAAAACCGAGTACAAAGTTGCGGTTATTGAGGCAGTAGACAGAATGTATCAGCTGGTGAAGGATTCCGAGGCGGCCCTTAAACTAACTGGTAAAGAGTTGGAAAGAGTTAAGGAAGTTAAAGATAAGAGCCCGGCGAAGGAGCTGGAAACGGCGCTAAATACTGGACAAAGCAGCAATAAGGAAGATGACCAGAACGCCATCCTCCTCTCCCAGCTTAAGCAGACAACTGCTGTTGTTTTAGAAAACAACAAAAAGATGGAAGAGTTGAAGGAAGCCATGGATCGGCAAAAAGAAAGTCTACTGGAAAATGCTACGCACAGTTCCTATGCATCTGCTGCAGCCACAAAGCCGAGCAAATACACAGCCGAGAAGATTGCCCTACACTCGATAGTTGTCGCCTCAGAAGATGTGGATGAAACAGGCGAAAAAGTGTTGGACAAAATAAGGGAGGCTGTAGATGCAAAGGAAGGTTGGATAAAAGTGGAAAGAGTGCGGAAAGCTAGGGACCGGAAAATTATAGTTAGCTGCAGGACGGAAGAAGAAAGGAGAAAAATAAAAGAAAAAATAGAAAAGTCCGAAAAACGGCTTACCTGTGAGGTCGTCAATAACAAAGACCCTCTATTCATTTTGAAGGATGTGCTTCTCATGCATAGTGACGCCGACGTGCTGAAGGCACTTAAAAACCAGAACTCGAATATCTTCCGAAATCTCGACCCAAAGGATGATAGAATGGCTATAAAATACCGGAAAAAGGCCAGAAATACACTGACTGGACACGTAGTTATAACCTCATCGCCAACAGTATGGAAAAGGGTGACTGAAGCAGGAACTGTGCACATCGACCTCCAAAGGATACATGTAGAGGACCAGTCACCCCTAGTACAATGTACCAGATGTTTGGGTTATGGGCATAGTAAAAAGCTCTGCAAAGAAGAGATAGATCTGTGCAGCCACTGCGGAGGCCCACATCATAGGGTAGAGTGTGAGGACTGGTTAACTGGTGCCCCGCCATCGTGTAAGAATTGTGTCAAGGCAAAGTATGACCAGAGGGAACACAACGCTTTTAGCCAGGAGTGCCCTATCCGCAGAAAGTGGGACATACTCGCTAGATCGTCGTTTGCGTACTGCTAAGGGCGTTGAAGTAAACAAAGCGTCATACAAAATATTACAAGCTAACTTACAACGGAAGAGGCTGGCCAATGATGAGCTGGTTCTAGAGGCAAGTAAGCGTGGTGCAGCGATAGCGCTCATACAAGAACCTTACACTGGAGAAGGGAAAAGGATGAAGGAATACCGAGGCGTAAGGGTCTTCCAGGACAACGGAAACGATACGGTGAAAGCGACGATAGCTGTGTTTGATCCTAACATAGATGTTATCCAGTATCCACAGCTCACTAGTCCCAATTTCGTCGTCATCGGAGCTCAGACCGAAGCCTGGAAGATCACGTTGGTATCCTTCTACCTTGAACCAGACAAGCCAATAGAACCATATTTGAGGCATCTGAAAACCATAAGCCAAACGATAGGGAACAGGAGGCTTGTAATCGGAGGTGACGCCAATGCCAAAAACACTTGGTGGGGGGGAACAACACTGGACACAAGAGGTGTAGAAATGATGGGTATGTTGGATGAATTGGAGTTGCACATCTTGAATGTAGGGAACAAACCTACCTTTGACACGTATAGAGGAGGAAAAAGGTACTCCAGCAATGTTGACTTAACCGCTTGCACGGCGGACCTGCTGGACCGAGTGGAGGACTGGGAGATTGACGAACACCTTACCAGCTCAGACCACAATGGGATCTCATTTAGCTTCAACTTGCAAAAATCTAAGGGAAATAGTATTACTAGAACAACCAGGATCTTCAATACAAAAAAAGCGAATTGGTCTGAATTTCATAGAAAATTTAGACAATTCAAAGCAGATCAAAATTTAACATGCAAAGCAATAGCTGAAACTACAAACACAAATCAATTAGAGGAACTAATCTTAAAATTAACAAATATTATTACAAAAACATGCGATGAGACAATACCCAAAATTAAAAATAAAGGAAAAATTAACTTACCTTGGTGGTCTGAGAAACTTGAGCAGTTGAAGAGAGAGGTCGCCACTCGTAAAAATAGGATCCGTCGTGCTGCTCCCATCCGTCGAGCGAAGGTCATTGCGGAGTACCTGGAAAAGAAAGAAGAATATGAGTCGGAGGCAAAACGTGCACAAATAACCAGCTGGAAGGAGTTCTGCGGAAAACAGGACCGGGAAAGCGTCTGGGACGGTATATACCGAGTCATTAGTAGAACTAGAAATAGGGAAAACGATCTTCCCCTACAGAAAGATGGACAAATTCTAGACGCAACGGGCTCAGTGCGCTTGCTGGCTGAGACTTTTTACCCAAAAGACACTGTAGAGCATGATAATCAAGATCACCGGAAGACTAGGAAAATTGCGGAGAAGTTGAATGCAGGGAATGGAGCGGAGGAATCTAAGGATCCTCCATTCACACTGACCGAACTCCACATAGTAACAACCTCGTTCAACCCAAAGAAAGCTCCCGGAAAAGACGGCTTTACGGCGGACGTATGCGAGCACGCCATTACGAATGACCCCCAATTATTCCTTGATATCTTTAATAAATGTTTGGAGCTTAACTATTTCCCGAAGCTGTGGAAAGAGGCCACAGTTATCGTACTCCGAAAGCCCGGGAAAAGTGACTATACGATGCCCAAAGCTTACAGACCGATAGGCCTGCTTCCTCTTTTGGGGAAAATATATGAAAAGCTGTTAATGGCCCGATTTAAACACCATCTGTTACCAAAACTTAGTACTCGCCAATACGGATTCATGCCACAAAGGAGTACCGAGGGCGCCCTCTATGACCTAATGCACCACATACGTGAAAATCTGAACCAAAAACGAATCATAACTATGGTATCATTGGACATAGAGGGGGCGTTCGATAGCGCCTGGTGGCCAAAGCTACGGATCCGTATGGCTGAGGAAAACTGCCCAAGTAACCTTAGGAAGGCCATTGACAGCTATCTCATGGACAGGCACGTCTGGGTGAGATATTCCGGAGAGGAGCATCGTGTCCAGACAGAAAAAGGATGTGTGCAGGGCTCTATTGGCGGCCCAATTCTTTGGAATTTGCTTCTGGATCCGCTTCTAAAAAGGCTAGAAGAGAGGGGAGTGTATGCGCAAGCGTTTGCCGATGACGTGGTTTTGGTCTTCGCCGGCAAAACGGCTTTGGAAATAGAGGCAGAGGCAAATCCCATCCTTAAATATATCCACGAATGGGGAATTTCGAACAAATTGAAATTTGCGCCCCAAAAAACCAACTCAATGGTCATAACACGAAAACTTAAATATGACACTCCGCGCTTAAATATGAGCGGAATAGAAATAGGGTCAACTGCACGGATCAAGCTGTTAGGACTCACGATAGACAGTAATCTGACATTTAACGATCATGTCAATAACGTCTGTACTAAAGCAATAAACATCTATAAACAGCTGACAAGAGTAGCAAAAATTGAGTGGGGATTGCACTCGGAAGTGATACGGGCAATTTACACAGCCACGGTGGAACCCGTTATCCTTTATGCCGCCAGTGTTTGGGCACCTGCAGTCACTAAAGTCTGTATTAAAAAGAAACTGGAAGCAGTTCAACGCGGATTTCTGCAAAAGATCTGCAAGGCCTACCGCACTGTCTCTCTGAACTCATCGCTGATCCTGACTGGTATACTCCCCCTTGACCTGCGGGTGCGCGAATGTGCCGCACTATACGAGGCTAAGAGGGGTGTGTATCAGCCGGAACTGGGGGATAGAGAGGTGGAGCGGATGGCTTCTGCGCTAAAAGCCCCTCATCCAGCGGATTATATGAGCCTAGAATTCAAAACCTTGGTAAATCAGGAACAACTAGACCTTAACAGTGATTACGACATTCGCATCTTCACGGACGGCAGTAAGATTGACGGCAGGGTTGGTGCCTCGCTATCCTTATGGAATAGCGAGACCGAAACCAAGGCCGTCAAACTTTACTTGCCGTCATATTGTACTGTTTACCAAGCAGAATTACTGGCCATATATGAAGCGAGCGAGCAAATCCTCAGGCACAAAAAGCAGAAATTCGCGGTGTACAGTGACTCGAGGGCCGCTCTCCAATCGGTTGTTGGTCTCAAATGTCTCCACCCTTTAGCCGTAAATACCAGAGCAAATATTGTGTCTTTATCGCAGAAAAATAAAGCTGTAACTTTATACTGGATAAAGGCACATGCTGGACTAGAGGGTAATGAGAGGGCAGACCAGCTGGCGAAGGAGGCGGCTCAAAAGTCAAAAACCAGGCCAAACTACGACCGTTGCCCGGTTTCATTCGTCAAGCGAAGCATCCGTATGCGATCGCTTGACGAATGGAACGAGAGGTATAAAAGTGCACAAACAGCAAAGGTTACCAAAATGTTTTTCCCTAACGCCATTGATGCCTATAAAACCATCAGAAAGATACAGCCTGCGGGGGTGACCACTCAGCTAATGACGGGGCACGGTGGGTTCTCCGAATATTTGAACCGTTTTGGATGTAAGGAGAACCCATCGTGCATCTGTGACTCTACCAAGGCCGAAACAGTCCCACATCTAATCCTGGAATGTCCAGTATACGCCTTAGAGCGTCATAACATCGAACAAGAGCTAGAGGTAGTGCTAGAGGAGTGTAATATCCCAAGTATCATAGCTAGTAACAAGAGAAACACTTTCCTGAAATTCTGTAGTAATATAGTAAATAAAACGAATGTCAAAAATAAAACAAAGTAACAAAAAATATGTTCATTAAATATTGCATATATTCAATTGGAACATATAAGATCAATGAAAATGTAAAAACCATAATATAAGGAAGTTTAAAGTAAATAAAATAAGTTAAGTAAAAATGAAAAGGTAAATGTGAAGTATTCGTCCTGTAAGCAAAATAGAAAATAAATAAAGTTGTGATACATAAATATATATTGTTGAATGACAATAAATAACAAAATTGTCAAGATAAAGATACTGTAAAACTAAAGACAGACGACCCTGAGTCGCTGGTGCAAGATTATTTTAAAAAAAAAAAAAAAAAAAACCTAACCTAACCTAACCTAACCTAACCTAACCTAACCTGACCCAAACCTAACCTATCGTAGTTTACATAGTCATTTTGAAAATTTGTATTACTTAAATTAATTTTATTTTGTCAAACGCATTGAGGCGCTCCTTCTGACACCTCAATCAGCTACCTGCTTAGCAAAATTATATCGTTTTTGGTGCATCCAAATCGTATATTGCTAATTTTTCTATAGAAAACTGGGGTTTTGGTCGAAAATTTCAAAATTTTGTACAGTAACTCAGCGTTTTTATTGTTTATTCGTATAGATCTCGTCGATACCTTCCTTCAGAGGGGTCGAACACCGCAATCGGCTTGAAAATAAAAAAGTTATTTGCAGAGAAGAGCAACCAAAAACCTAACCTTTTTTTTTTTTTTTTACTTGAGGGAAACGTGCTATCTCGTCCCCGACCGCCCAAGGGGGAGCGACGGGGTATGTGGGGATGATCCGGCAGAAGGCCAGACCTACCCACTAAAAACCTCAAGGTGTACCTCATCTGCCATAGATGGAGCCCACGGTACCGCCATTGGCATTACCCGCGAGCCCCGGCAGATTGCGCTCAGCCTTAGCCGAGCGCCCCCCACGTGGGAAATGGTCCAGCACACGAAACCATTTCCCCACACATAGCCCTTATAGCCGCAGCAGGTCCCCTCACCCGCTACGGCTGGCTATCGGGAGGTAGAAGGTGAGCATATCTCCTTCTCCGTCCCCCCCTCCGCCTACGGCGGATCGGTGCCGAAGAGGCATCATCCTCCCGGCACCGCTCCGCCGCCTCCTTCTGCGACATTACGTCCTCGCAGAAGGAGGTCATGGCCGCCCAAGCCTCTCGACTCCCTAACATGGCTTTAACCACGCTAGGGAGCGAGAGGTCCTCTCCGACGACAGACGTCAACTCATGCCGCAGCCGACCCCACGCCGGACACACCACTAAGGTGTGTTCCGCCGTGTCGTCGGCCGCCCCACAATGGTGACACTCTGTCGTCACCTCCCTCCGGGCGACCCTGTGCAGGTAGTGACCGAAACAACCATGTCCGGTCAATACCTGCACAAGGCGGAAGGTCAGAGTCCCCCACCTTCGCTGCACCCACTCAACGAGGACCGGACGAATCGCATCGATCGTCCAGGCCCCGTAAGCGGGCGCAACGAGGGACTCTTCCCATCCCCTAAGGAGTGCCTTCCTGGCACTCCTGCGGACGCGTGCCACCTCCTCGGGACAGGGGCGCTCGCCCGCATCCCTCCTCTCGGCTCGGTACCGGTAAACGGCACCGAGCACTACCGCCTCGAGTTCCCACGGGGGGGCGCTTGCCAGGACGCAGGCAGCCCCATGGGAAATCGAGCGGTACCCTCGCGATGCCAAAAACCAAAAACCTAATCTAACCTAACCTAACCTAACCTGACCCAAACCTAACCTATCGTAGTTTACATAGTCATTTTGAAAATTTGTATTACTTAAATTGATTTTATTTTGTCAAACGCATTGAGGCGCTCCTTCTGACACCTCAATCAGCTACCTGCTTAGCAAAATTATATCGTTTTTGGTGCATCCAAATCGTATATTGCTAATTTTTCTATAGAAAACTGGGGTTTTGGTCGAAAACTTCAAAATTTAGTAAAGTAACTCAGCGTTTTTATTGTTAATTCGTGTAGATCTCGTCGATACCTTCCTTCAGAGGGGTCGAACTCCGCAATCGGCTTGAAAATAAAAAAGTTATTTGCAGAGAAGAGCAACCAAAAACATTTTTTTAAGCTATTGCATAGCTTCTATCGCGGGCCTTGAGCGTGGGGACCGAATCCAGAAATTCCGTAACGAAAAAATCTGCGCTTTTATGCGGGCTTTAATAAACAATCAGCGCCATCTATCGAGAGGCATCCATTCTAGGCAACATGACAATTTTTAGAGTTGACAGGTAAATAAACAATAGTTGGCTTTCATAACAAATCCTTTATTTCGCCAATCTAAGTAAATCGATGAGTGGTCGAGTGGTAACGTCAAACGGTTCCCGACCAAGAGTTACGAGTTCAAGCCCTGATAATCGCATTAACATGAATCCTTTTTTATGTTTTCTTTTCTCCTTTTAAAATTATAAATACATTTTTTTTCAAGTTTTTTATATTGGAAGCTTACTTTGTTCTAAGAGGATTAAATAAAAGAAAAGGCAGTTACAAACAAATTGATTAACAATAAAAAAATTTGACAAATGTAAAAAGAATATATTGAATAATGAAAACCTAACCTGAAATTGTAAATTAATTTATCACATAGAATGCGAAAATATTTCGACTCAAAGGTTTTATAATACCTTAACAGCTGAGCACAAAAAAAACTGATAATTTTTTCCCGATCAAGAGTTACGAGTTCAAGCCCTGATAATCGCATTGACATGAAATCTTTTTTATGTTTTTCTTTTCTCCTTTTAAAATTATAAATATTTTTTTTTAAGTTTTTTATATTGGAATCTTACTTTGTTTTAAGAGGATTAAATCAAAGATTTAAATCCAATCTTTGGATTAAATAAAAGAAAAGGCTGTTACAAACAAATTGATTGATTGACTAAGTAAACAGAAATGATGACACCAAAAAACGACATTAAAAAATTTAACAAATGTAAAAAGAATATATTGAATAGGTAATGAAAACCTGACATGTACAAATTGTAAATTAATTTATCACAAAGAATGCGAAAATATTTCGACTCAAAGGTTTTATAATACCTTAACAGCTGAGCACAAAAAAATGGCAGTGCATTAAATGTATACGGAAGTGCTCCAAGCCAAGAAAAAAAAGATAAAGCTAAAAATAAGCCGGGTACATCAAATAGCCAGATAAGTACCGTCACTACTAGGAGGAAAAAGGCTTAAAACCTCCGGCAGCCAAGTCGCCTAGCATCACGCACACACATTCATGTGAATCCCTGGATCACAATTTGTCTCTATACCCGGCGCGGCGAACCTTGATCCCTATGACACTAACAGTAATTTTCACAACATAACCTTGTAGTGCCGTCACCGTTACATTAGAATCGTATTGGAGGCTTCTAAAAATGGCATTTATTTATTTTACGTAGCTATATTCCAATAAAATGATATTCCGTTGGAATTATAACAATTCATAACATTTGCAAGAAATTATCTCAATCTCAATCACACTTTACGTTTACGTTGTGCAAAAGTTACTTCGTAGGGTATTTATTGAATCATACCTTACGAAGTAACTTTTGCACAACGTAAACGTAAAGTGTGATTGAGATTGAGATAATTTCTTGCAAAGGTTATGTTGTGTAAATTACTGTCAGTGTCATAGGGATCAAGGTTCGCCGCGCCGACTATAGACACTATTGATCTTGAGTCTTGACACCACAGACTAATAAGGAGAACAAGTTCAGACGGACAACTCCCTTGTCATAGATGTCGGTCTATACGAGGCTCACATATTGATTTTGACAGCTTGTTTTTTTTTAAATGTTATTCTACACAATGAGGTGTAGCAGTTTTTTTTTCTACGGACATGGCAAAGAACTTTCTTAGTATGTTATGCCTATAGGTAATTCCTTTGCCAAATAATAAAATTTACAAATAAATAAATATGGGTCTGGATGTTTTTCTATATAAAAAATAAAAAATATCTATGTGTTTATATATTTCTTAAGTTTATTTATCCGTTATCTAGTATCCATAGCACAAGTTCTTAATGAGACTTAATTTAGGCTAGACAATGTGGTGTGATTAAATAAATTTTTCTGACAATCCAATTACAAATCCAATATAGGTATATAATTTCAGTCCTCGCTGTCAGTATATTTCAGGTATTGTTGAGTTATAGTTAGGTACTTCCTTTGGTATATTTTCTTGGGAATTCACATAAGGGTATCACAATTTTCACAACTTATACAATATTTTTAAAATTTATTTATAATTACATTCATTTACACATCAATTCACAAAGATTGTTATTGTGTCAATCTCTACAAAGATTGTTCAATTCGAATTGAAACTTTCAATTCAATCAAACTATTCAACCAATTCAAGCAGTCAAGTGTCAATATCATTATGTGAGCCCATGGACAATATCCATAGACTGATGCTAATATACACTATGGAGATTACCAGCCGTGCTTGACACAGCTTCAAAAAGTTTTAATTTATCGACTGATATAAGTGCAGACCAAACTTGAAATAATTAATTTACAGAGGCAGTTTGAAAGCACGTACATGGAAATGGAGAATATTATAATTGAAAACATTGGCTTAAAAAAAGAAGTTAGTCAATTATCTCGACAAGTGCACTTACTTAAAAAATATGTGCACCAAAACGCTTGAAACTAAAAACTCTACGAAACAAAACAAAAAGACAAAAAAGGCGTCGGCAGACAATAGCTAATACACACAATGAAAACGTAGAGTAATTACAATCATTGCCACCATCACCATCGTACTCACTATCATCACCATTGAAGGAGAGTAACAAGGATTGTCTACGAGTGGAACCGGAGTCCTCACTACTAACAACAAAAAAAAATCTCCAGGCAGTGGAAGAGGATAAGGTATTGGTGACATCTAAGAAAAATAGACATGAAGAACACAGAATCTTTGTAATTGGTGGACAGCAATGTAAAGGTCTTCGTAACAGATTAGTAAGATCAAGATTTAATAATCCTTACGAAAAATATGAAGTTATATCTTTTACTATACCTTACGCAAGCACTGAAGAAATATTGACGATGCTTAAGAACCAAAGAAAGAAAGGACAAAATAATAAATTATTATTATTATTAATCATTTACTAAGTATCATATTAAGAATAAACATTCAAAGGTTAAAAAAATATACATTCAAGTGCAGATTATAAATATAATTCAACTACTACTCAGGGTGTAACTAAAAAGGGAACAATTCCGTAATACTTTTTAAAAATGACTGAAAATAAAATAGACATAAAAATTGGACATTCAAATGCAAACTATAAATCTCATCCGAATACTACTAAGAATATAATTAAAAAGGGGACGATTTCGTTCTACTTTCTTAAAAAGACAAAAAATAACTTGGAAAATAATGAATTAAATTTTTTTCGTAAATAAAGTAAATTTAAATAATAATAATGATAGCAACTCAAATCAACTAAAAATATTTCAACAAAATATTGCGGGTCTTTTGTCTAAAACTAACTTGTTGGAAATTACCTTAAATGAATTACGGAAAAATCACAATATGCCGAATGTGCCTACTTTGAGACTTTTGTTAAATTTAACAATAGTAATTTATTTATGCATGCCCTAAAAAGGTAAAATATGTATGACCTATTTTTTTAATTTTAAGTCCTAAATCTGTACCATATTTTATGCAAATAAATGATTGATTGATTGATTCATAACTTTACATGCGGGCTTTAATAAAAAATCAGCGCCATCGGACTTCATATCAGATCAAACATTACTGCATTAATAAAATAAATAAATAATTATAATTTCATAAGTTGATACAAAATGCTATGCAATAGCTTTACCGCGGCAGTCTCCGAGTGCCACACGTCTTTTTTTTTTTTTTTTCTTGAGGAAAACGTGCTATCACGTCCCCGACCGCCCAAGGGGGAGCGAAGGGGTATGTGGGGATGATCCGGCAGAAGGCCAGACCTACCCACTAAAAACCTCAAGGTGTACCTCATCTGCCATGGATGGAGCTCACGGTACCGCCATTGGCATTACCCGCGAGCCCCGGCAGATTGCGCTCAGCCTTAGCCGAGCGCCCCCCACGTGGGAAATAGTCCAGCACACGAGACCATTTCCCCACACATAGCCCTAATAGCCGCAGCAGGTCCCCTCACCCGCTACGGCTGGCTATCGGGAGGGAGAAGGTGAGCGTATCTCCTTCTCCGTCCCCCCCTCCGCCTACGGCGGATCGGTGCCGAAGAGGCGTCATCCTCCCGGCACCGCTCCGCCGACTCCTTCTGCGACATTACGTCCTCGCAGAAGGAGGTCATGGCCGCCCAAGCCTCTCGACTCCCTAGCATGGCTTTAACCACGCTAGGGAGCGAGAGGTCCTCTCCGACGACAGACGTCAACTCGTGCCGCAGCCGACCCCACGCCGGACACACCACTAAAGTGTGCTCCGCCGTGTCGTCGGCCGCCCCACAATGGTGACACTCTGTCGTCACCTCCCTCCGGGCAACCCTGTGCAGGTAGTGACCGAAACAACCATGTCCGGTCAATACCTGCACAAGGCGGAAGGTCAGAGTCCCCCACCTTCGCTGCACCCACTCAACGAGGACCGGACGAATCGCATAAATCGTCCAGGCCCCGTAAGCGGGCGCGACGAGGGACTCTTCCCACCCCCTAAGGAGTACCCTCCTGGCACTCCTGCGGACGCGCGCCACCTCCTCGGGACAGGGGCGCTCGCCCGCATCCCTCCTCCCGGCTCGGTACCGGTAAACGGCACCGAGCACTACCGCCTCGAGTTCCCACGGGGGGGCGCTTGCCAAGACGCAGGCAGCCCCATGGGAAATCGAGCGGTACCCTCGCGATGCCCTCAACGCCATGACCCTCTGCGGCTTCCGCAGTAGAGCCCTATTTTGGCGGTTGAGGGCATCCTCCCAGATGGGCGCTCCGTAGAGGGCCATGCTTCCCACAATACCGAGGTAGAGCCTACGGCATGGGGAACCAGGCCCACCCACGTTTGGCAGCAGCCGCCCCAGTGCAGCCACCGCCTTGATGAGCCGTTCGGCCAGCACCTTAAAATGTTGACCGAAGGCCCAGCGCCCATCTAGGATGAGGCCCAGATACCGCATTTCCCTCTTCAGGGGTATCCGGGTCCCATCCACCATCAGCGTTGCACCTGGAGGGGGACCCTGCCGAGGCCCGTGAAACAAAAGGGCCTCGGTCTTCTCCAGCGCGACCCTGAGGCCCAACCTCCTTATGCGGCCCACCAATAGGGCCGCACCCTCCTCCATCCGAGTCACTGTCTCGGCTAACGTCCTCCCCTGGGCCACTATGAGGGTATCGTCAGCGTAGCAGAATACTTTGACGTGGGGCGGCAGAACGCGCCTCAACACCCCGTCGTAGCCCAAGTTCCACAAGAGCGGACCGAGCACCGACCCTTGCGGAACCCCACACCTCATGGTTCGCCGCATCAGTGACCCCCTCCCGTCGACGTAGATGACGTCCCTGTCCCGGAGATAGTCCTCCAACAGCCGCCGCAGGTACAGAGGCACCCCGTGAAATCGGAGAGCCTCGAGTATTGCACCGAACGGCAGGCTGTTGAAGGCGTTGGCAATGTCCAAAGACACCGCCAACGACCTCTCCCCCCTCGCGGCACCTTCCGCGGTGGGGGCCTTCAGGGCAGAGACGGCGTCCAACGTCGACCGCCCCCGTCGGAACCCGAACTGCGCCTCGGACAGGTCAGGCCCTACCCCCTCGAGGTGCTGGACAAGCCGGGATGCCAGAATAAATTCCAGCATCTTGGCCGTCTCATCCAGCAGGACCAAAGGCCGGAACGCCGACGGACTGTCAGGCGACCGGCCCTCTTTCCCGAGGAGGCAGAGCCTCCCGTCCTTCCAGAGCTTCGGAAACCGTCCGGTTCTCAGAGAGAGGTCGAACACTTCCCGAAGCTCGGACCCTAGAGTTTCCACCGCTACCTCCAGGATCCGTCCGGGCACGCCATCCGGTCCGGGGGCCGTCCTCTTCCTCCTCAAGCGGGAGATGGCATTCTCCATCTTGGCGTCCGAGATGGGGGGAACCTCAATCTCCCATGCCACTCCCGCTGGGGGAGGCAAGGAGTGGTCGGGGCTGTTAGGAAACAGTTCTCCCACGACCACCCTCAGGAACTCAGGCTGGAGAGTCTCAGTGAGGGGCCGTCCCATGGCCCGGAGTTTGTTCCGAGCCATCTTATAGGGACGCCCCCACGGGTCCCTGTTGAGACCCTCCAGGAGTTCCTCCCTGGCCCGCTCCTTAGCGGCGCAGATCGCCGCTTGCAATGCCTTCTTGGTGGCTTTGCAAGCGGCCACCCGCCGCGCCTCCTCTGCTTCGTCGCGGTGGCGCCGCCGGCGGTAGTGCGAACACTCCCGCCAAGCCCGACCGTGGGCGTCCCGGAGTTCAGCAATCTCCGGAGACCACCAGTACACGGCCTTGCGACCGCAGTGGACCCTCGCCCTGGGCATTGCCGCAACACACACCGCAGTCAAAGCGGTGCGGAAGCGGCCTGCGCCCTCGTCCACCGAGGCCGGGGCAGTGCGCGGCGCACACCACGCCTGAACGACGGCCGCCTCAGCCGCTTTTTCGCGGTTGAGCCGGGCGATCGCCCAGCGCGGGAAGGCAGGGGAATGCCGTGGAGACTCAGCTAGGTGCTGTTGGACGGCGACCTCGAACCGGATGTACCGATGATCCGATAGGGTCACCGGGTCCACCAGCACCCGCCAATTGCACATCCTGTGTGCGATCGCAGGGGAGCAGAACGTAACGTCCACCCTGGACGATCCCTGCGGTCGCACACAAGTCGGCACTGTCCCTGTATTCAAGAGGGACAGTCCAGCCTCCACAGCCCATTCCCCTAGGGCCACGCCGAAACAGTTGGTGATGGTGTCACCCCACTGAAGCGACCTCGCATTAAGGTCGCCCATCAGAAGCAGTTGGTCGGGCCCCATACGCCCAACCAATGCGTGGAGGGAGTCCAAGTACTGCTCGTACTCACGTACGACGCCGACTCCCGGATCTTCACCGTGGCAATCCCCAGATCAGCCAGCCGGATACTCTGACGCGCAGTCAAAATTGCGTCTTTGTAGCTCACCCCTCTTTGGATGGCCTCTGGAAGCAGTGTGATTACCACTGCAGAGGACCTTGGAGGGGTGAGCTTCGGCTTAGCTGCTGGAGGGGCAGAACGCTTCGGCGCCACAGCCGCCAACAGTCGCTGGGACTGTGTTGCTGGCTTGCTTGGGGCAGGAGCTGCGACCGTCGGGGCCGCCAGGGCGGAGGCCTTCTTCTTTGTTTTCTTCCTGGCCACCGTGGCCCAGGACTCCGCAGGTTGCTCGGCCGGTGAAGGCACACCGCTTTGCACTGGCGCACTGGTTTGCACTGGTACACTGGCTGGGGCCAATCCCTCGCGGGATTCATGAGCCAGAGGGGGCCGCAGTCTCTCGACTGGGAGCAAAGACCGGATGTCTGAGAGCTTGGCATCCATCATTGATCCCACCGAGGCCATGAGTTCCGGCAAAAGGGCGGCCTTGAGGTCTGCAACCAGATTGGTTGAGACCTGTTCGGCAGGCTGGGAAGTTTGGCGCTCCCGTCCCTCCTGGAACTCCCGTCTCAGGGCATAGATCTCGGATTTAAGATCCTCCACATGCCTCCTGAGACGGACATTATCCCGACGGAGGTTACGGATCTCTTCCCCCTCACTTCTCCTCGAGAGGCTTTCGACCATGTCACTAAGGTCACCGGCACAGTCTTTGAATTCCTTTACAAAGTTGCCCTTCAAGTTGTTCGAAGTGGTGGCCATTGATAGAATCCTTGCCACTCTCACGCCTGCCCTCTCTCTTATCTGGTCAACCGCCAGCCTGTCAATGTCCAACTCTTCCATTACAGAAAGAGTTGGGCTTTCTTTGCGAAAGGTAACAGACAGACCCTCACTGCCTTGTCCCGACTCCTTGGGCTTACTGCTTTTTCCCTTTTTGGGGGAACCTTTCTTCCCCTTTTTCGCAGCCCTCGCGTTTCCGTCTGTCTCCGTCTCCAGGCCCGAAAGCTCCGTGTCAGAAAGGATTTCACCAAACTTCAAACTCCGCTTCTGACGAGTGCAGGAGCTTCCGAGCTCCGAGCCACTACTGTCATAGACCTCCATCGACAGCCCACTCAAAATGGACAAGGACCTCCTCTGCGACCGGGTCTTGACTCTCATACAGCCCGCACTGCTCCCTTCTCCGACATTGCGGCTTCTACCGCGGCTTTTGCCCTTGCCAGGCAAAACAAAACCTCTGCCTTCATGGCCACTTTCTTCTACGCTGTCACAGCGTCCCACGAAAAATAATTTGCCTTCACAGGCATCTCCTCCGACTCCGCCCTTCTCGGGCACAACACCAACTCCGCCCTTCACAGGCCCACCGTCAACTCCGCCCGTCTCAGGCTCAACGTCTACACCGCCCTTCACAGGCACAACGTCTAAAGTAAGTTCATTCACCATAACAAAACCCACGAGTACCGCGTTCGTGATATTGACTGAGTCGAGGCAGTGACGCGGTGCCAAGGTCAACCCTACTTACGCCTGGGGGTCGGGAGGTACCCAGGGTTGGTCGCTAATTGGCAGAATTAACCCACTCTGCCAGGCAACCGATCGCCGCGTTTCCCAGCGATCGGTCTTTCGGGGTTTTTTATAGAGGATGTCTCCTCACGGTCCGGGCGGTTAAGCCAAGACCCCCGTTCCATCAAAGCCGCGAGACATGATCCACGACACTTCGACGGGTTACGGTTTTGGTGGCAGTGACAATTTAATGACTACGCGACGGCAGTGTTAGTGCTCGCCACGCCTACCACCCCCTCACCCCGATACCACACTGCCGCCCGATACGGGACAGACGCAGCGCGCCACCATCGTAGGAGTGATTTGGCTTCACCCAGTCGCTGGATTGCGACGGGCTACTGAGCCCCCCCGCCACGACAAGGCACACTCCACTTGGGGGGGGCAACCAAAAAAAAAAAAAAACCTAACCTAACCTTTTTTTTTTTTTTTTTTTTTACTTGAGGAAAACGTGCTATCACGTCCCCGACCGCCCAAGGGGGAGCAACGGGGTATGTGGGGATGATCCGGCAGAAGGCCAGACCTACCCACTAAAAACCTCAAGGTGTACCTCATCTGCCATAGATGGAGCCCACGGTACCGCCATTGGCATTACCCGCGAGCCCCGGCAGATTGCGCTCAGCCTTAGCCGAGCGCCCCCCACGTGGGAAATGGTCCAGCACACGAAACCATTTCCCCACACATAGCCCTTATAGCCACAGCAGGTCCCCTCACCCGCTACGGCTGGCTATCGGGAGGGAGAAGGTGAGCATATCTCCTTCTCCGTCCCCCCCTCCGCCTACGGCGGATCGGTGCCGAAGAGGCATCATCCTCCCGGCACCGCTCCGCCGCCTCCTTCTGCGACATTACGTTCTCGCAGAAGGAGGTCATGGCCGCCCAAGCCTCTCGACTCCCTAACATGGCTTTAACCACGCTAGGGAGCAAGAGGTCCTCTCCGACGACAGACGTCAACTCATGCCGCAGCCGACCCCACGCCGGACACACCACTAAGGTGTGTTCCGCCGTGTCGTCGGCCGCCCCACAATGGTGACACTCTGTCGTCACCTCCCTCCGGGCGACCCTGTGCAGGTAGTGACCGAAACAACCATGTCCGGTCAATACCTGCACAAGGCGGAAGGTCAGAGTCCCCCACCTTCGCTGCACCCACTCAACGAGGACCGGACGAATCGCATCGATCGTCCAGGCCCCGTAAGCGGGCGCGACGAGGGACTCTTCCCATCCCCTAAGGAGTGCCCTCCTGGCACTCCTGCGGACGCGCGCCACCTCCTCGGGACAGGGGCGCTCGCCCGCATCCCTCCTCCCGGCTCGGTACCGGTAAACGGCACCGAGCACTACCGCCTCGAGTTCCCACGGGGGGGCGCTTGCCAGGACGCAGGCAGCCCCGTGGGAAATCGAGCGGTATCCTCGCGATGCCCTCACCGCCATGACCCTCTGCGGCTTCCGCAGCAGGGCCCTATTTTGGCGGTTGAGGGCATCCTCCCAGATGGGCGCTCCGTAGAGGGCCATGCTTCCCACAATACCGAGGTAGAGCCTACGGCATGGGGAACCAGGCCCCCCCACGTTCGGCAGCAGCCGCCCCAGTGCAGCCACCGCCTTGATGAGCCGTTCGGCCAGCACCTTAAAATGCTGACCGAAGGCCCAGCGCCCATCTAGGATGAGGCCCAGATACCGCATTTCCCTCTTTAGGGGTATCCGGGTCCCATCCACCATCAGCGTCGCACCTGGAGGGGGACCCTGCCGAGGCCCGTGAAACAAAAGGGCCTCGGTCTTCTCCAGCGCGACCCTGAGGCCCAACCTCCTTATGCGGCCCACCACTAGGGCCGCACCCTCCTCCATCCGAGTCACTGACTCGGCGAACGTCCTTCCCTGGGCCACTATGAGGGTATCGTCAGCGTAGCAGAATACCCTGACGTGGGGCGGCAGATCGCCCCTCAACACCCCGTCGTAGCCCAAGTTCCACAAGAGCGGACCGAGCACCGATCCTTGCGGAACCCCACACCTCATGGTTCGCCGCGTCAGTGACCCCCTCCCGTCGACGTAGATGACGTCCCTGTCCCGGAGGTAGTCCTCCAACAGCCGCCGTAGGTACAGAGGCACCCCGTGAAATCGGAGAGCCTCGAGTATTGCACCAAACGGCAGGCTGTTGAAGGCGTTGGCAATGTCCAAAGACACCGCCAACGACCTCTCCCCCCTCGCGGCACCTTCCGCGGTGAGGGCCTTCAGGGCAGAGACGGCGTCCAACGTCGACCGCCCCCGTCGGAACCCGAACTGCGCCTCGGACAGGTCAGGACCTACCCCCTCGAGGTGCTGGACAAGCCGGGATGCCAGAATAAATTCCAGCATCTTGGCCGTCTCATCCAGCAGAACCAAAGGCCGGAACGCCGACGGACTGTCAGGCGACCGGCCCTCTTTCCCGAGGAGGCAGAGCCTCCCATCCTTCCAGAGCTTCGGAAACCGTCCGGTTCTCAGAGAGAGGTCGAACACTTTCCGAAGCTCGGATCCCAGAGTTTCCACCGCTACCTCTAGGATCCGTCCGGGCACTCCATCCGGTCCGGGGGCCGTCCTCTTCCTCCCCAAGCGGGAGATGGCATTCTCCATCTCGGCGTCCGAGATGGGGGGAACCTCAATCTCCCATGCCACTCCCGCTGGGGGAGGCAAGGAGTGGTCGGGGCTGTTAGGAAACAGCTCTCCCACGACCACCCTCAGGAACTCAGGCTGGAGAGTCTCAGTGAGGGGCCGTCCCATGGCCCGGAGTTTGTTCCGAGCCATCTTATAGGGACGCCCCCACGGGTCCCTGTTGAGACCCTCCAGGAGTTCCTCCCTGGCCCGCTCCTTAGCGGCGCAGATCGCCGCTTGCAATGCCTTCTTGGTGGCCTTGCAAGCGGCCACCCGCCGCGCCTCCTCCGCGGTGGCGCCGCCGGCGGTAGTGCGAACACTCCCGCTAAGCCCGACCGTGGGCGTCCCGGAGTTCAGCAATCTCCGGAGACCACCAGTACACGGCCTTGCGACCGCAGTGGACCCTCGCCCTGGGCATTGCCGCATCACACACCGCAGTCAAAGCGGCGCGGACGCGGCCTGCGCCCTCGTCCACCGAGGCCGGGGCAGTGCTCGGCGCACACCACGCCTGGACGACGGCCGCCTCAGCCGCTTTTTCGCGGTCGAGTCGGGCGATCGCCCAGCGCGGGAAGGCAGGGGGATGCCGTGGAGGCTCAGCTAGGTACTGTTGGACGGTGACCTCGAACCGGATGTACCGATGGTCCGATAGGGTCACCGGGTCCACCAGCACCCGCCAATTGCACATCCTGTGTGCGATCGCAGGGGAGCAGAACGTAACGTCCACCCTGGACGATCCCTGCGGTCGCACACAAGTCGGCACTGTCCCTGTATTCAAGAGGGACAGTCCAGCCTCCACAGCCCATTCCCCGAGGGCCACGCCGAAACAGTTGGTGATGGTGTCACCCCACTGAAGCGACCTCGCATTAAGGTCGCCCATCAGAAGCAGTTGGTCGGGCCCCATACGCCCAACCAATGCGTGGAGGGAGTCCAAGTACTGCTCGTACTCACGTAGCGGCCTATTAGGGGAAAAGTACACACCAATAATGGTGTACTCCCCCCACCCGACCGCCACGTATCCTGGACCCCTCTCCCTGACAATCAGTGGGTGACACCCCCCCAGCCGCACGACGATGGCCACCGTGCCGTCTAAGGAGCAGGCCCAATGCGGTCGTGGAGCCACATAGTAAGGCTCCGCCACGACCGCCACTTCGATTTCCCACTGCGCCATAGCCTGCAGGAATAAATCCTGAGCAGCGGCGCAGTGGTTGAGGTTCCCCTGGAGGAAATTGAAGGACCTACTACCCATTACTCGGCCATTTCAACTTCCTCAGCCGCCTGTTGGGGCACCGCCGTTTGAGGAAGCCCGACACCGCAGACCCCTCTCTTTTTGACGGGGGGAGGGTTGCAACTCCTCCTCCCCATAACGTGGGCCGACGGGCACCCAACGTCAGCACATACCGCGCATCGTGTGACGGCAGTGCAGGCGGCGGCCCTGTGTCCCGGCTGTCCACACCGGTGACACAGGTCCGATCGGTCGACCGCTGACGGGCACGTGGCGCGGACGTGCCCAATCCCCATGCACCTATAACAGCGCATGGGGCGCGCCTCGAGTGCCGTCACGGAGGCGGAACTCCAGCCGACAAGCAGGCGACCCGCTCCCACTATCTTTTTTGCCGCGGTGACAGGGCACCGGACAAAAATTGCGGCAATTCCCCGGACCGACGCCAGAAGTGCACCCGCCTTGACTTGCTCGGGTGCACATTCTCCCCTAGACGCAACTGCCGCCACCACATCCTCAGCGGTGACGGAGTCGTCCAGCCCCCCAATCCGCAGCTCGGCGAGCTTCTCCGGCCGGTCCACCTTTGCGACCGCGGCAAGAACAGCTCGCAGCTTAGCTGCGAGCTGGTCCGCCTTGTCCCCACTTTGGGTGCCCGGGATCTCCAACATACGGGCTCCCGTTGCAGACTCCCGGATCTTGACCGTGGCAATCCCTAAGTCAGCCAGCCGGATGCTCTGACGCGCAGCCAGAATTGCGTCTTTGTAGCTCACCCCTCTTTGCATGGCCTCTGGAAGCAATGTGATCACCACTGCAGAGGACCTTGGAGGGGTAAGCTTCGGCTTAGCTACCGAAGGGGCAGGAGGCGCGGGTGCCACAGCCGCCAACAGCCGCTGGGACTGGCTCGCCGGCTTTGCAGAGGACCTCACCACCTGCGTGTAGCTAGGGGAGGGCTGAGCCACCAGAGGAACCGCAGGAGGAGAAGAAGCCTTCTTCTTCTTCTTTTTGCCAACCACAGTCTTCCAAGGCTGCGCGGATGCCTCAGCCGGCAACGGAACATTTGGTTGCATTGGTGCAGGCCCCGGTTGAGGACGGGCTGGGACCGGGACCGATGCTTCGCGGGCTTCATGTGCCAGCGGGGGCCGCAATTTTTCAGCTGGGAACAACGACTTGATGCCAGAGAGCTTGGCATCCATCATCGCCCCCAACGAGATCTGCAAATCCGGAAGCAATGCAGCTTTGAGTTCCTCCACTAGGTTGGTAGCGGAACGTGCGGCAGGCTGAGGAGACTCACGCTCCCTTCCCTCTTGGAAATCCCGTCTCAAGGCAGTGACTTCGGACTTTAGGTCCTCGACGTACCTCCTGAGACGGGCACTATCCCTACGGACATTGCGAATCTCATCCGCCTCCGTCCTCCTTGAGAGACTTTCCACCATGTCACTCAAGTCTCGTGCACAATCTCTGAACTCTTTCACATAGCTACCCTTCAGATGATTAGAAGTGGTAGCCAGCGACAAAATCCGTGCGACCCTTACACCTGCCCTCTCTCGAATCTGGTCAGCAGCCAGCGCCTCTACGTCCAGCTCTCCCATGACTGGAAGGGGCGGACTTACTGCGTCCTTGCGGAAGGTCAGCTTGAGAGGCTCCCCCTCTGCTTTTTTCAGCCTCTGTTTTTCGAGATTCCCCTTTTTGGGGGATCCGGCCTTCCCTTTTTTAACAGGGACAACATCCCTTGCCCTTGTTTGGGCCTGGCTGTCCGTCTCCGTCTCTGAGCCTGAAAGTTCAGTGCCAGAAGGTATGGCACTGAACTCCAAGCACCTCTTCTGGGGACCGCAGGAACTTCCGAGTTCGGAACCACTGCTTTCCCCAATCTCCATGGAGGAGGCCTTCCTTTGTGAACGGGTTCTAACTCCCGTACTTCCCACACTTCTCCCTATGCCTCCATCACGGCGTCTACTTATTCTTCCCTCATCGGGGACAGTAAAATCTCGGCTTTCGCAGCCAATACCGTCTACGTCGTCACCACGTCCTACATGGAAGACAACTCCAGCCTTCTCAGGCACAACCCCAGCTCTGCCTTTACGGCTCTCATCAACTCCGCCCATCTCAGGCACTACATCTACTCCACCCTTCTCGGGCCCAACGTCTACTCCGCCCTTCTCGGGCCCAACGTCTACTCCGCCCTTCTCGGGCACAACGTCCAGTGAAGATTGAATATCCATAAAAAATCCCACGAGTACCGCGTTCGTGATATTGACTTAGTCGAGGCAGTGACGCGGTGCCAAGGTCAACCCTAATTACGCCTGGGGGTCGGGAGGGTTGGTCGCTAATTGGCAGAATTAACCCACTCTGCCACCTCCGAAGAGGCAACCGATCGCCGCGTTTCCCAGCGATCGGTCTTTCGGGGTTTTTTATAGAGGATGTCTCCTCACGGTCCGGGCGGTTAAGCCAAGACCCCCGTTCCATCAAAGCCGCGAGACATGATCCACGACACTTCGACGGGTTACGGTTTTGGTGGCAGTGACAATTTAATGACTACGCGACGGCAGTGTTAGTGCTCGCCACGCCTACCACCCCCTCACCCCGATACCACTGCCGCCCGCTACGGGTCAGACGCAAGGTACCGGAGGGGCACACTGCCGCCCGATACGGGACAGACGCAGCGCGCCACCATCGTAGGAGTGATTTGGCTTCACCCAGTCGCTGGATTACGACGGGCTACTGAGCCCCCCCGCCACGACAAGGCACACTCCACTTGGGGGGGAACCTAACCTAACCTAACCTAACCTAACCTGACCTAAACCTAAGCTATCGTAGTTTACATAGTCATTTTGAAAATTTGTATTACTTAAATTGATTTTATTTTGTCAAACGCATTGAGGCGCTCCTTCTGACACCTCAATCAGCTACCTGCTTAGCAAAATTATATCGTTTTTGGTGCATCCAAATCGTATATTGCAAATTTTTCTATAGAAAACTGGGGTTTTGGTCGAAAACTTCAAAATTTAGTACAGTAACTCAGCGCTTTTATTGTTTATTCGTGTAGATCTCGTTGATACCTTCCTTCAGAGGGGTCGAACTCCGCAATCGGCTTGAAAATAAAAAAGTTATTTGCAGAGAAGAGCAACCAAAAACCTAACCTAACCTAACCTAACCTGACCCAAACCTAACCTATCGTAGTTTACATAGTCATTTTGAAAATTTGTATTACTTAAATTGATTTTATTTTGTCAAACGCATTGAGGCGCTCCTTTTGACACCTCAATCAGCTACCTGCTTAGCAAAATTATATCGTTTTTGGTGCATCCAAATCGTATATTGCTAATTTTTCTATAGAAAACTGGGGTTTTGGTCGAAAACTTCAAAATTTAGTAAAGTAACTCAGCGTTTTTATTGTTTATTCGTGTAGATCTCGTCGATACCTTCCTTCAGAGGGGTGGAACTCCGCAACCGGCTTGAAAATAAAAAAGTTATTTGCAACAAAACGCTAACTTAACCTAACCTAACCTAACCTAACCTGACCCAAACCTAACCTATCGTAGTTTACATAGTCATTTTGAAAATTTGTATTACTTAAATTGATTTTATTTTGTCAAACGCATTGAGGTGCTCCTTCTGACACCTCAATCAGCTACTTGCTTAGCAAAATTATATCGTTTTTGGTGCATCCAAATCGTATATTGCTAATTTTTCTATAGAAAACGGGGGTTTTGGTCGAAAACTTCAAAATTTAGTAATAGAGTTTTATTTTGACCTTCAACTGGTATCCTGTTAAGTATATATGCTGCAGTCTTAGCAGCTTCACCCCAAAACTCTTCATCAACATTATTTTCATAAAGCATTGCTCTTACTTTCTCCATAAGGGTGCGGTTAAGTCTTTCGGATTTCCCATTCTGTTGTGGGCTATATGGACTTGTATAATCTAAGTATATACCTTTTTCTTTGAATAAATCTTTCAAAATGTTGCTTGCAAATTCACCTCGGCAGTCACTTCTTATTTTTTTTACTTTTAAGTTTAGCTGTCTCTCTGCTGCATTTATATATTGTTTCAGGTATTCAAAAGCTTCATTCTTATAGGTTATCAGATAAATGTTAGTGTAGTTTGTGTAGTCATCAGTGCAGGTACGTATATATCTCTTATTATCCCAAGTAGCAGGTGAAATAGGACCACAAATGTCAGTATGTAATATTTCTAGAGGTTTTTTAGCTTTACATCTCTTTGTAGAAAATGGAAATCTAGTTTGTTTTGATTGTATACAGATTTCATCATCATCATCATGTTTTGTTATTTTCATTCAACGCACAACTCCAATCATTTTCTTCATTTTCTGTTTCCCCGCATGTCCTAATTTTAAGTGCCATTGTAATGCTGCATTATTACAATATGTAAGGCAAGATGATTCTTCTGCTTTAAGTTGAATTGAGTACAATCCATCAGCACCTTTAATTCCTTTTATTATTTCTTTCTGTTTTTTCTTTATAATGACATTTTTTTTGTAAATATTACTGTAGCATCTTTTTCAGTTAGAGCATTGACTGATAAAAGGTTTTTTTCTAAATTTGGTACAAATAAAACATTTTCCAAATAGTAATTTTCAGTTTCAATTTTTCTCGACATTTCTGCAGTTAAAATCTAATTTTTCTTGGCTGTGTTTATATGTATAGTTTTCTCTTTCTTTTCACTGAGTAGTTCTTGATCTCTGGTCATATGGAATGTGCAGCCTGAATCCACAATAAAGTATGTAAGTTCTGGAGTTGTCTTCATAATTGATGTAAATAGAGCTTGTTTTCTTTGTTAATCCTTATTAAAGTAGCAGTCATTTGTTATGTGGTTTGTTTTTTTACATATTCTACACTGCTTTTTCTTGAAATAACAATTTTTTTCTTCATGATTTGTTTTCTTACATATTTTACAGTATTGTACTTTATTTCTGGACTTAATTTTAACTTTACAGAATGCTGCTAAATGTTGGTTACTATTACAAATAAAACAGTTCTTTTCACTTGCTCTAAATGCTTCTTTTGTCTCATGCATACTAGTTATTCTTTTTTCTTCTGTTAACAGTCTTGTTGTGAGATTATTAAGTGTTTGCTCAGATAGAGGAGCTGAATCCCAAGCTGTTAAAAATGCCGAGTATACTTCAGGCAGTGTCGACAAAATCTTTGATATGATCATGTTGTCATTAACCGTTTCATTTACTGATTTCAAGCGAAATGCCAGATTTTCAAGGGAACTTATATGGTGTGTCATATCTTTATTGTATCAAATGAGTATTGAAAGAATTTTTGCATTAAGTCGCACTTCTGCTGTTGGCTTGATTTTTCAAATATGAAGCAAATTTTTTCCATCATTTGTTGGCGATAACGATGAGTTTGCGATATTAAGATGTTTGTATGACTTCATGGTAGCGGAAGTATGTTGGTAGTACTGTAAAAGAGGGCGCTAAATGCAATGAATGACTGACATTCGATTGCAGCGCCATAGGTTGTATCTTGAAGTAGGATGATGGCAAGTGACAGAGATACGGTTAGGACGGCTAGGTGCGCGGACGTATCTCGGACTGACGGTCGATAGTAGCTCGGTATTAATTGAGTTGGCATTGTAACTGTAAAGTAACTGACGGAACAAACCCGCGAATTAAGATTTTGTTGTGACTAAGCCAGGGTTATACCCAAGCCCACAGACTCGGTACTATGTAACTGTCCAGTGATTAATTCTATCGTGTTTTCTGAGTAACGCTTCTTTTCGTTTTGTTTGTTCTCCGACATCAGAAGTGGGATAAGCCTAAATCCTAATAATAATAAGTGTTTCGGTTTATTTTTGCGAATAGTCTGCTCGGATCTGCCCAAGCTTAACTTTCGTTTGTGATTAGAGTGAGTTGTGTTAACCTCCGACATACAATCATAGATCTGTTGACATAAGGCAGTATATTTCCTAAGAATAAAGGTGTATAACTGAAACTTATCGGATGCTGCCTAAGTCTAAAGGAGCTATCTGACGGAAGGATCTGTGGTTGTGTGATTATGGAGAGAACTATAATCAATCCCTGTCTATGTCTAAAGAAGTGATTAATTATGGAAACAGTTTTAGAGTGAGAGGTGATTAGAGTAAATTCACGTGCCTAAGATAGTTCATCATTTTTGTTAGTTTTGTATAGCTTGCACAGATGTGACAAGGTAAAATTGTTTTGAAATAACGTACGGTTTGTCGAGACGTATCAAATGGTTTTTCGTAACTTTAGTTGATATAAATGAAGTTAAATTTAAGGCGAAAGATAATATTCAAAAGTTTTGATATTGCGTTTGAAGTACTTAATGATGATGAAAGTAAATTTAACGTTGAAGTTGTAGATTTTCTTTCTGATTATCGTGTATCCGTGACTCGGTAGAAATCGCTTTGTATCTTGCCAATCTTAGATTATTTTGCTGCGATTCTTAGGAGACACGTTTTCTTATGTTTAAGTAACAGTAAACTTGTTATTATTTTGGCAATTGAAACGTAATATTACGATAGTGTGTGTTTAATGAATCACGGAGATAGGTAATAACGTCGAGATTGAAAAGATTTAAAATTGAAAATGCGTTGAACTTGTTGCGATTGATAAAAGAGCTGGATTTTACTGTCGAACTGTTTGCAGTTGTCGAACAATTTTAATACTTTGTTGTTGTGAATTATGAAGTACAATGCAATGCTCTTATTGGTTTGATATACGCCATAACCGGATGGAGGTTATGAGTGTGAGTTGATAATAACCGGATAGAGGTTATGAGTGTGAGGTGATGTAACATAGTGGAGGTTACATTACGTTTTGTGACGGGATGGACGTCACTGCAGAAGAGCTTTGCATTTTTTGCTAATTAATTGGGTTATTCTAGCAGCTTATGCTTGCTTTGTTTATTGTTCGACCGCTGTCAGATTGTTTGATGTTACATTCAAAGTAAATTTCATTGTTTAATGTGCGGTTTTCTTATCGAAAGTATTGTGGTTCGTACAATGCGTTGACGTTAGCCGATTCCTACTGAGTTTCTTGCTGGTTCTTCTCAGTAGATGGATCTTCCGAACCAGTGGTAGCTTTAAATAAATTGTTAAATCGTGGATTTAGAATTTTGATGGAAATATTAAATTGAAATAAAATTTAAAAAAATCTGTAGCGGTTAAAGTTCTGAAGTTGCCAAAAGTACAAGTATCCATTACAGTTGTAAAGAAAGATGTAATTTCTGGTTTTGGAAGAGATTTAATGTGTTGTGGATACAGGTTCTCATTCGTTGGTTTTGTGACTATGCCAGAATGATTCTGGGTAGTGTGTTGAAGGAGTCATTGGTTGACTCAGGTTTTCCATGGGGAAATGATGTAATTGCTGTTAACCACGAACGATATACCTTGTTGTTAATAATGAAATTAATGGATTTCAATGTTTGATTTGGAGATAATTGTTACTCAATGGTGCTTGAAACTTGGTTAACTAAAAACGGTATTTTTGTTGTTGAGTATTCTAAAAGATTTATAATGTAAAGAATTCAAACTTGTGTTTTTTTTTCTTTTGAGAATTAGCTTGACTTCATTGTCAGGAGTGGCCAAGCCGCCACTTTGGTATGATTGTTTCAGATTAACACACGAGGACGTGTGTCATCGCAGGATGGCCGTGTTGGCGATAACGATGAGTTTGCGATATTAAGATGTTTGTATGACTTCATGGTAGCGGAAGTATGTTGGTAGTACTGTAAAAGAGGGCGCTAAATGCAATGAATGACTGACATTCGATTGCAGCGCCATAGGTTGTATCTTGAAGTAGGATGATGGCAAGTGACGGAGATACGGTTAGGACGGCTAGGTGCGCGGACTTATCTCGGACTGACGGTCGATAGTAGCTCGGTATTAATTGAGTTGGCATTGTAACTGTAAAGTAACTGACGGAACGGACCTGTGACAAGCCTTAATTATTCTGCAACACTTGAGCAACACTGTGCTATAGACATCGGTCATCGATAGCTATGTTCTGATTGGACGACAACAATTACGCGCCATTAAAAATCCGTGGCCTGATGTTTTGGCGGGAAAACCAAAGGGAAAAAAGGAACGTGTTCCAAATGGCGGGCTCTTCTTCTATTCGGTCGGAGTTCAAGAAATAATGTGAAGCTAATGTCAATAGTAAAAGTAATTGTTTGTGAAGTGCTGAGCCAAATTGATAAAAAGCTAAGTATTTTGATTAATGACTGTTGTTTGATAATTGTGTAATTTTAATGTTCTCTTAAGTTTTCCTGGTTTATAATTTATTGTAATCGATGTAATTTTCTATTGCTTTTTATTATATTCTGTTGATCGTAGTCATTGTATTGAATTTGAATTGTTGGTTGAGTTGTTAATGTATTTTGAATAGAATATCCGTTTAGTTTTGTAATATACTTAAGATAACCATTAATGCTGTGCTTATTTGACCTTTCAATGATGTTGTTTGAATAAATTATTGATGAGTAATGTGGTTTGCTTAAATAATTCCTACTTATCACCTTGTAGATTCTAATACTGTTTTATATTTTCAGAAGTGGGATACAATGAGACGTTTGGAACACAGGCATTCCGGGAGTTGCGGTAAGAGCCGGTCACGATCGCGTAGCCAAACTTGGCGAGAGGAACTGCAGAGGGAAGAACGAGCTCGTGACACTAGTCGTTGAGGTCCTTGGTGGCCGCAGCCTTCGGCAGCGTCGGAAACAGCAGGGACACACACTTCTAATCTGATTTCCGGTATGCACGTTCCAACTGTTACTAATATTGTGAAAGCTGACATACTGCCTGAATTCGATCAGGAAAAATCTGAACTACCTGCTTTGCAATGGCTTAATAAAATAGAACAACTTGGAGCTATTCATGGATGGTCCGACAGTATGAAAAGCTATTATATGCAATCTCGTTTGACTGGTTTGGCTAAACTGGGGCACAGTGCCTTACGTTATTATGAACTTACTTGGGAACGATGTAAAATAAATTTGTTGAAATTTCCCTATAGTATAGATTTGCAGAGGCACTTAAAGATATGCTGGCAAGACGGAAGCTTGCTAATGAATCCATGACGCGCTACATCTATGCCAAGTCGACGCTATGAACTAAATGTTAAATTTCTGGTGATAAAGCAGTACCTAGCTTGCAAAATAGATGGATTGCCTTTCCACATGCGGTCTTCTGCGAGGGCGGGAAACTTTAGGTCACCTGGAGAATTGTATTCTAGATTTCTTTGCATAAACGACGACAAAAGATTTGAAGGTTCTAGTCGGTAGTTTTTGTCAAAGCGTGGGTTAGGTCGATATTTTTTTTTTCTTCTTAGCAGCAGCAGCAATGCGAATGAAGAGATCTGGGACTAAATTACCAAGTGTTACATATGCAACGAGATGGGTCACACTGTAAGATTTCATCCGATGATTAAACGTATATGTAATGTTATGATCATTGTGGACGAACTACCCATAAAACAGAAAATTGATTTTGAGAATCGGTAAATACAATTTCTGTTGAGGTAAATGAATCTTACTATAAAAAATTTTGAGTCGATAAGTGTTCGGTTCTAGCTTATTTGTGGTTAAAGGTGTACTGATAAGTTAGGTTTGATATTGCAGCCTTGAGATTTATTGATTAACGGTTTTTATTCCATTGAAAGCGTTTGGTCTGGTTTCAAATTTTGCTATGGATGATTTATATATAAGTTCAGATGCTGTCGTGCTGATTTCTTTTTTATAAAGCAGATGTTTTATCCTAGTCTTTAACCTAGATGAAATGAATGTAATTGATAATAACAAATTTAAAATTCGATGCTATACAGATTATGGTGTGGATCCGCACACGACTGCATTCATTGACACTGTTACAGGAGGAAAAGCAGTATATACAAATTCTTTGTTGTTCGTAGGCTCTTGTAAGCGTATCCATGGGTTTTTGGCATATAGTACTCCATTCTTTGTCCAGTGGTTTCCTGTGAATTATATCATCATTAACAATTATAGTGATTGCTATTTGAGATTGATTGAAACCTCTTGCTCGAGGTTTAATAACGGAAGAGTTAGATGTCAGTCTTAAGAGTAATTCAGGTGCAGCAGAGGTCACCAATATGACTAGTACAAATATTTCAAAAGTTATATGTGGTTTAGCTAATCCTGAGGTTTATTACGAGCTATTAAATATCTTAATTGAGTATTCCAATTGTTTATATTATAGTAAAAGTGGCTTAGGTCTAACCAACAAAATCGATATGAACTAACTTCTGATAAACCAGTATGCTATAGCCCTTACAGGTCATCACTAACAGAGAAGGCAGCTGTGAGTGATAAAGTGCAGGATTCAGTAGATAATGTCATCATACGCGATCTTCTTTCAACTGCTCTAGTCCTATAGTGTTAGTACGCAAAAAGCATGGGGACTACATGCTGTGTGTTGATTTTAGAAAATTGAATTCTTGGACTGTTAAGGATAAATATTCTCTTCCCATTATAGAAGAGCAGGTGGAGAAGCTGGCTAGACAGAAAGAAATAGTTTACGAGCATAGTTATATCACAGGGCGTTTATCAAATCCCAGTTGCTCCGGATTCTGTTCACAAGACAGGATTTGTCACCCCTGAAGGTCATTACGAATTCTTCATGGGTTGGCGAATTCGTCCGCAGTCTTTCAGCGTCTTGTATATATATAGATATAGCTACTTTGTACCGTATTAAGAATTCTCCAAGACAAGATAAATGTTCTTTTCTTCAAAGCAAGATAAACTATTATATTTATAAATATAAATATAATAGTAGACTCCAGAAGATCAACTCGTTCATGGGTCAATGTGTACGCTTCATTTTATAATAAAATCCTAAAATATTTAAGATTAACCCTTTGTTAGATTTATGGATAAGTGTTGATGTGAAAAGTGATATCCGGATGCAAGAAGATGATTTCTCTTATTTTTAAAAGATGATTGCTGTTGAGTTCCTTGCCACTTCTTCTCAACAGATTGACTTTCCGAAGTGGTGGTAGATTCAGTTCAATTTGTAAATTATTTGACTTATTTCAAATGTATTTAAATACTTACGAAATAAAGAATTTTTGAGTTTGAGTTTGAGTTTGAGTTTGACTATTTAGGCTAAGAGATTGGAGAGGAAGGAATAAGATTGAGAAGAAAGCAGAGAAGAAGATTGTGACTGTGATAAACTACAAAGACCCTTCAAACGTCCATGAGCTACGAATGTTTTTTTTTGGTTTGGCTAGCTATTTCAGGAAATTCGTTCGAAATTTTGCTACAATCTCTCATGATCTATACAAATATTAAAAAAAGGATGCAGCTTGAGAGTCGGGTGCAGTACAACAATCGGCATTTGAAAACGGTACTGATTGTATGCTTTTTGTTCGAAAATCTTAAAAAGATTTTAACTTCAGGACCAATTCTTTCAGTCTTTATTCCGGGTGCTGGCACTGAGGTACACACGGATGTTAGTTGTAAAGGTCTTGGTGGAATTTTGTTACAGAAGATTGATGGCAACCTTAATTAAACTTGTTGCATTCTTTAGCCGAAAAAGGGTAAGTAAGGACGAGACACTATCAATCATACGAACTAGAATCAATAGCTGTTGGTGAGTCTTTACCACGTTTCCGGATTTATTTGGTAGGCCTGAGTTTTAAGGTTTTTACAGACTATGCTGCTGTTCGGCATAACTTTTTAAAGAAGGATCTCTTGCCGCGCATAGCACGATGGTGATTAGCTAGCTATACAGGATTTTGATATGCATATCGAACACTGGCCAGGTAATTGTCATTGTCATGTTGATGCCCTTAGCAGAAACCCTGTTGAACAGCCTATGGATATGAGTGTCATAAACGTATTTGATAGGGTCGTGTGCCTTCAAAATCAAGACGAAAAGGTTAGGCTTATCAAACGTAAGTTAAAGAGTCTGGAAACGCAGATGTTGATATTTTAAAATAATTACAAACTGGTAGATGAGTGGTTTTACAGAATTGTTGCGGATGGGAGTGAAAGGTTGATTTCCAAAAATATGCACGATGGAACTGTTCTGCGTAAGTTTCACGATAGTATTGGTTATTCAGGTACGGCGAGATGCGAAAAGATCGTTAAAGAGAGTTTGGTTCCCGAAAATGACTTCCTTTAGTCGTAAGTACCTACGTGAACATCTGCATTCTGTTATAGGATAATGGTATAGACCATGATTGTTATGTTGTTATGTTATGGTTGAATATGGTCATCCAGAAGGTAGATTACATCCAATTGAAAAATATCCAGAACCTATGTATACTATGCATATTGGGCCCTTTTTGCAGAAGTCAGTTTGGTAACAGCTACCTTTTTATGGTTGTAGACTCTTCACAGAATTTGTTTGGGCTAGACCAAAAAAACTACAAAAACAAGGTAGGTGGTACGTGAATTGACGAATGACGACCGGCTGGTATAGCGGTAACATAAATTGCCTCCTATGCCAGAGGTCCTGGGTTCGAATCCAGGCGGCGGCGGATATTTCTGTGATGAACACAGATATTAGTCGTCATGGATGTTTATATGTTTATTTAAGTTTATTCTAATAAAAAAAAAATATATGTATTTATTCGATATGTATGTTTATATATTTCTTAAGTAGGTATATCAGTTATCTAGTATCCATAACACAAGTTCTTTAAAAAACTTAATTTGGGCTTGATAATGTTGTGTGAGTGTCTGAAATATTTATTATTATTATAATTGAAAGATATATACTCTTTATTTGGATTTCCTAAGCGGATTATTCCGTACAGCGTAACCTGTTTCACAAGTAAGTCTTTCAAACGGTTTTGTCTAGACAATCAGATCAAACATGTGTTTAACTGCGTTGAATGCCCTCGAGCAAATGGTCAAGTCGAAAGGTTCAATCGACAACTTATTGCTATCTCAATACCAGTGTGGACGACGAGCGTGATTGGGACGGCAGCCATTCCAACATTGTATGGGGTATGAATAACATGCAAAGTTCTTCTACAGGATTTTCTCCGTAAAAGCTTATGTTCAGCGCCTCCCGTGGCCGATATTCCATATTAGGAATCTGCTGATAAGGTAAGAAAAGAAGCTTCTTCAAATATTTCAAAGTCTGCTGAGGTGATAAAGAAACATTTTGACGCTAAAAGAAAATTTCCGGCAGTTTATAAACTGGGTGATTTAGTTTTATGGAAAGGAGCTATAACCGTAATATATGTAAGTGTGAGGCGGAAGCTGAAAGAAAAGTACAGTGGTCCATGTAAAATTTCAAGGTCGCAGGAAAAGATAGCTATACTATATCTTCTTTAAGAGCAGTAAAAGTTTATAAGAGATATACAGCTATGGCCTCGTCAGATTCCTTGAAAAATTCGTGAGCAATGAAGTGATAAATGAATCAAGTTCTGATGATAGTCAGGCCGACAGTACGGAGGAATTGACTGATCTTCTAGAGAGTTAAATACACTGATTTATAGTTGATTCATATTTAGATTAAATATTTAGTGTCATGTTCTATTTGTGGTTGTTGAAATAACAATATATTGGTGTAATTTAATATAGTTGCTATAGCGGTGGTTGTCGGTCCATACTATTGCTGAGCGACGGCGGAAGGCCGTGCTGGGGCGAATGATGACTACGGGTCGTACTTCGCTGAAAGAAAGTATATATTTTGTGTTTATTGAAATAACAATATATTGGTGTATTTTAATATATGTAGTTGCAATAGCGGTGGTTGGTTGTCCATACTATTGCTGAGCGACGGCGCAAGGCCGTGCTGGGGCGAGTGATGACTACGGGTCGTACTTCGCTAAAAGAAAGTCTATATTTTGTGTTTATTGAAATGACAATATATTGGTGTATTTTAATATATGCAGTTGCAATAGCGGTGGTTGATAGTCCATACTATTGCTGAGCGACGGCGGAAGGCCGTGCTTGGGCAAGTGATGACTATGGGTCGTACTTTGCAAAAAAAAAAATAGATGACTGAGGGTCATATTTATGGAAAATGTAATAATTGGAAATTTAATAAGTGGGAAATGTTATTAGTAGAAAATGTAATTAGTGTAAAATGTAATGTATATAAGTCTTGTTGAGGTTAATCATGAGTTGAGATTGATCATCATGTGTCAAAATTACTAGGCTTAAAACAAACCATAAGAGTCAAGTATGGGATTTAATATAATATATTTTTGTGATAATTTCATTTTGCAGCATTTTATATTTATTTTTGTGTAGGGCATTTATAAACTTCCTTATTATATTCTTGAATATATCGTAATTGTTTTACCTTCGAATATTGGTGAAATTATAAAATAGAAAAGTTACAATTGCAGCACATATTTTGTTTTCCCTTTCTTCTTGCTTTGCAGGGTCGCAAAGCTGTCAGGATGGACGAGTGTGACAAGCCTTAATTATTCTGCAACACTTGAGCAACACTGTGCTATAGACATCGGTCATCGATAGCTATGTTCTGATTGGACGACAACAATTACGCGCCATTAAAAATCCGTGGCCTGATGTTTTGGCGGGAAAACCAAAGGGAAAAAAGGAACGTGTTCCAAATGGCGGGCTCTTCTTCTATTCGGTCAGAGTTCAAGAAATAATGTGAAGCTAATGTCAATAGTAAAAGTAATTGTTTGTGAAGTGCTGAGCCAAATTGATAAAAAGCTAAGTATTTTGATTAATGACTGTTGTTTGATAATTGTGTAATTTTAATGTTCTCTTAAGTTTTCCTGGTTTATAATTTATTGTAATCGATGTAATTTTCTATTGCTTTTTATTATATTCTGTTGATCGTAGTCATTGTATTGAATTTGAATTGTCGGTTGAGTTGTTAATGTATTTTGAATAGAATATCCGTTTAGTTTTGTAATATACTTAAGATAACTATTAATGCTGTGCTTATTTGACCTTTCAATGATGTTGTTTGAATAAATTATTGATGAGTAATGTGGTTTGCTTAAATAATTCCTACTTATCACCTTGTAGATTCTAATACTGTTTTATAGACCCGCGAATTATGATTTTGTTGTGACTAAGCCAGGGTTATACCCAAGCCCACAGACTCGGTACTATGTAACTGTCCAGTGATTAATTCTATCGTGTTTTCTGAGTAACGCTTCTTTTCGTTTTGTTTGTTCTCTGACACATTTGTAAAGCATTTCCACAGTTCATAATTACAGGTATATATTTTTTATTTATTTATTTTCTTAAGTGTACATACAGCGCACAATCGTATAACAGATAAGTGGTTTTTAACAAAATGAGTCTTAAACTAGAATGTTAGCCTAAAAAGTACACACAGCATGTAAAAACTAGTTAACATAAGTATTATATAGTAACATATTTAGGAAATACAATTTATTCTTCATTTTCATTTAAAATATAGGTTAATATAGGTTTTAGTAAATTATAAATAATATAGGTTTAGGTAAATTATAGGTTTCCAATATATTTAATATTAGACTAGGATGTAAGCCTAACAAAGTACACACAGCATGATATAGTTTAAAAAAAGCTAAATACCGGAAAAACTTTACGAAAGCAAATTCGTTTTATATTTATTATTGTTCTTTAACGTATTTACTTGTGAATTTTTAAGGATCTGACCACTTGTTAATATTTCTACGAAAGGTGAGAAAGTTATGATTAAATAAATCAATGGCATCAACCATGTCTCTGTCCCCACCAGCGGAAGCCAACAAATCATTATAAGCACGACACATGCGAGTAATGGGATTATAAAAAGAAGTATTGTTCTTGTAGATGTTTAGTACAAATGGCTTAGGGTGCCTTGCATTGAGCTTAGTATTGAAATTAAGACAGCTTAAAAGCGAGGGAGAGGAAACAAGTGAATGGGTCAATTTGTATAAGAATAATAAATCTTGTACAGAACGACGTGACCTCAAAGTGGAGACTCTAAAGTGCTTTAGTCTCTCATTATAGGTAGTAAGCTTGCGGCCCATGTGTTGTCTAAAGGCAATCATTTTTAACGCTTTATTTTGAACCTGTTCTATCCTATCAATGTGCAGCTGGTAATATGGACTCCAAACGATACTAGCATATTCAAGGATGCTTCTTACAAGGGTGTTAAAGAGAAAGATGAAACTAGATGACTTTTTAAATTCCTGAGTACTTCTATATATGAAACCAAGGAGTTTTTGTGATCTTTTAATAACACTATCATAATGATCTCGGAATGTGAGTTTGGAGTCAATTAAGACGCCCAAGTCTTTAACAAGGATTTTCGCCGGAGTATTATCCCTTCTAACATGTAATCATAAGTTATAATATTGCGCTTATTTGTGAAAGATATGACCGAGCATTTTTCGATATTTAGGTGCATATGGTTGGTTTTACACCAATTCGATATGGCTAAGGCATCATTTTGAAGAAACTGGCAGTCACTGGTGTTTGTAACCGGGGTAAAAAGTTTTAGGTCGTCGGCATAGAGAAGACAGCTACAGTGTAATATGTCTATAAGATCATTTATAAAAATAATGAAGAAGAGCGGTCCTAGATGTGATCCCTGGGGCACTCCAGATGGGACAGCACCCGGTGATGAAGTGAAACCCTTCAAGGTGACAATCTGGCTTCGGTTGGATAGGTATGATTTAATCCACCTTAGTAAATCCCCATGTATACCGTACCATGAAAGCTTTTGTAAAAGCAAATAATGGTTCACTTTGTCAAAAGCCTTCTGGAAATCGGTATAAATCGAGTCAACCTGGCCACCCCTGGCAAATATGGAACATAGTGAGTTTTTGTATTCTAGTAAGTTTGTAACTGTTGACTTATTCTTGACAAAACCATGTTGATTTTCATTTATGAATGGGCGTACGTGGCTGTAAATGCCATCATACACTATGCTTTCAAATACCTTCGCAATACCTGAGAGCTTGCTTATAGGTCTATAGTTCTCGCATATTCCAGGGTCTCCACACTTTAGGATAGGTACAAAGAAAGAAAGAAAGAAAGAAAGAAAGAAAGAAAGAAAACGTTTATTTCCCACAAAGACAACACAGACATATAACTTCTATTTTTACATTTAAACATATTTAATATTGTGTACAGTGGGGAAAAAGGAACAGACTCAGCATGTTGCTGGCATAAGTATGTAGTCATACTTAATAACCAGCGCTGGTTTTCAGTCAGTCCCAGAACAAAACAAATACTTAACCTAATTTACACAAATAAAAACTTACTTTTCTAATTTATATATATATATATATATTGATTATCTTATCTAATTAATTATAGAATTCTTAAAAAGGTAGGTACATTAAAAACTAGAAATAATATTACTTACATACATACATAGTTCCATATTTATTATATTAAATATATATTTATATATACATACCAACATATAGAAAATACACTTTATATTTAGGACTGTTTCTTTTAATAGATATACTTATGTTTGCTAGAACTTATGATTTCTGTATAACCTGGAATCTATATGGTAAGTTGTCTTTCCAAAAGTTGGTACAATGTGTGCAGACTTCCATCTTGTGGGGAAAACGCCAGCTTTCAGGGAAAGGTCGAAAATAATTTTAAGAGGAGCACAAAGCTGCCCGGCACATTCCTTCAGAAACATAGGAGGTATAGTGTCTGGACCAGGACTTTTGTTCGTATCAAGTGCTTTTAGTTTCTTAAAAATGTCTGAATCGTTTATTACTATTTGAGTTAAAGAGCTATTGTAACGTTGTTCTTGAGGAAGTGTATAATTTGGTGAGTCTTCAGAAACTGAAGCAAAATAGTTAGAAAACATTTCACAAATATCCTGGCTTTCAGAGACTGATATGTTTCCGAAGGAAACTGTGCCAGGAACGCCAACCTTGGCCCTACGGTTATTAATGTAGTTCCAGAAAATTTTGGGGTTACTGCCTAGTAAATTTTCAGTACATTCAGTATATACGCGAGAACAGTCCCTTAAGAGTGCTTTCGACCTTTCACGCAACATGCTAAAAGTATCGTAATCACGAGGGTTGCCATATTTTTTATACCGCTTATGATATTTTCGTTTTTCGGCGATGCATTTCTGTAAAGCTGGTGAAAACCAGTTGGGGAAGTTTTTAGTGTTTAATCTCTTAAGAGGAACGTGTTTATTTATAATATTTTGAATAATACCATAGAAAATATCAACACAACTGTCAAGGTTTTCGAGACTTAGGACATCTGTCCAAGCCACATGATCTAATTCCTGTCTGATTTTGTCATAGTCGCATTTTAAAAAGTTGTGACGGCGCTGACATTTAATTCTTGATAACGAAGTTGTGGAGCCTGTAGTTAGATTAATCTCGATTGCAGGATGATGTCGATCTTCGCGACATAGAGGCTGTGTTTGACAGACTTTTATGTTTGGAATAGTGGCCAAGACTAAGTCGAGACATCGTCCCAGATTATTTTGAACATGATTAAACTGCATTAGGTCACACAGTGATAACGAATCGCATAGTATTCGGGCCTTTGTGTCTGCAGGTGAGCTAGGTATCAGATGTAGGTTATTTGAACCAGAGTGGTGCCATGTTAAGGTTGGGACATTAAAATCTCCCAAGACAATGCTGATATCATTAGGATTGAAGTTGTTAACAGTAAATTGCAAGTTATTATGGAAGGTAGTGAGCTCCGATACAGTCAGATCCGGCGGTAGGTAACAAAGACAAAGATTGACGTTACGAGAACGAATGTTATTATGTTCGGTTTCGAACAGGATAGTAATCCAAATCATTTCAGGATATTTTTCCCATGATTCTCGACGAACTACCTTAAAACTCTTTTTTATAGCAATCAAAACTCCCCCTCCTTCTGTTTTGTTACTACAAGATAATAAACGATCTTTCCTATACACTATGTAACGCGAATCGAATAATAGAAGATCAAACGAACTTCTTAAGTGAAGTTCGATCGATATTATATGAGTTGCTTCATTCGAAGATGTATTCATTTACCAAGTAGTCCCTTTGACTCACACGGTAGCACGCACGAATTTAAGAGTTATGAAATGACTAAAAAGGTCAAAACACGTGTTTTCGATCGTTTTAGTTTAAATTTTTCACACCAGTCTGGATCCATAGGATGCGCCTCTGTCGAGCTCATTATTTTAGAGTTCTTAATTTTATAGTTATGGCAAAACTTTAAGGGCAATAGTTTACTACATTGACAGGGCGGGTGGGACCTTAATGTATATCTTCGAATGAAGCAACTCATATAATATCGATCGAACTTCACTTAAGAAGTTCGTTTGATCTTCTATTATATTTCGTTGCTTCATTCTTCAGATATATTCATTTACCAAGTAGATGTTCAGAGCATAAGGTAAAGTTTTGCTTTATAAAAATTCATTAACTAATATTCAACAGTTATTTAATCAACTCAATGTAAATGTATAACTTTGAAACATTTTGTTTATATGCAAACTGAATAAAATTACTTAAAGTAAATTAATAATTAAGGATCAATAAAGGAGTTTACTTCTACATTTGATTGAAAAACTGCCCTTCCAAAATTACATTTATTGATCGACCATGGGGCGGTTATAAAACTTAGCGAATGTTTGAGACTGAGCGGTCCTGCAGGCCGTGCTGCGAATGGCTAGCAGCGATAGGCCGCCACGCGCTCCGGCCGCGGACGTTGCTGCGCGTGCCGCGTGCTGTAAGCGCTGAACGCCGCGCGCCGCCCGCCACGCCCGCGCCGCTAGACCCCATGACATGCTTTATCCGGCGACTGATAGACGGTGAGATCGTTGTTTTGTAAGGTCGCTTTGGTTTGACTATAAGGCAATCTACACGCTCTGGCCTAAGTTAACTCGTTACAAATAACTAATTTTCTAAAGCTAATGCAGGGCATATACAGGAATGGCATGTTCATGGAAATATGGCAAAACTAGAGTTGGTTACTAGCAGTAGCTGAAATTATAATCAAATCCAAATTCCCTATTTTGATTTCATTTGCAAAAATTATAAGAGAAATTGCACACGGTGTGCTAGTGGCCTAAAAGCCAGTAAAAATACCAGATACTGTGTGTGTACTTTGCTCAAGAGTTAAATAACTATTGGGATACCATTTTGAAATATAATCTTAAAACGACTTGAAGATCTTAATCTTAAACCAAGTGTAATTGTTTTATGTTGGTAATGGCCTTAACCTAATGTAATGGATTAATTAGTTCATGTGATCCTATATTGTTTCCTAATATTAAGGCCAACCTATGACTATTTACTATATCTATTAACTGTTTTTATTAGTTTTACTTTAATTGTTCCTTAAAAAATGATAAAATTCAGTGAAATCGAACGATTAAAGATATCTCCACTGTTATTGTGACAATAATTCTAGTACCGATACGTTGTACCATTCTACGTTGTACTGAGCTTAAGTTTTGTTAGAAAGCGACGAGACCACGACTAGGTACTGTGGTGACCGCCTACACGTCTTCTCTTAATGAAACCGAGCCGGGAAGCCTCGCTGGTTCGTTCTGGAAAGATAAATAATTTCTTTTCAAAATCGTTAGCTCAGTAAAAGAGCACTCATTCGGCAAGCGAGAGGTCCCAGGTTCGTGTACTGATCGGGTTTTTTTTTTTTTTTTAATTTATTTTTCCCGTTACCTATTTAAGAATAATTGAGCATTATTAAATGCAAAAATTTCAAAACGGCTTGAATGTTTTAATTTAAAGCAATTTGGAGAGAGAGTAAACGCGTCTATAACCGTAGCTTCAAGATCTCGTTACCAAGAAAACTATTGTGAGCATTTAACATTGGTGCGAGAAGCAAACAGATTTACTTGAGGTTGACTGAAACTTTGATACGCATAATTGGGTAGTGCTGTATTTTTTCCCGAGTTGATATACGGAGCAAATAGTCAAATATTCATTTTCTCAAACTATTACCAAATACTTTTAGCTAATGCATTTAAATGAGGAAATCGAATTCCTCCCATTAAATTAATATAGATAGTACCTACATACAGCGCAAACGTGTTTATCCTTTGCAAAACACTGTAACCCATTAAAAGCTGAAAACATACCCCCCTCCATCAGGCTGTGACGCAAATATTCCCTAAATATTTCTATGACAAGATGTCTTTCACATGTTTTTCCACCACTGTAAATCTTCTAAAATCTTACTATGTATTTGTATTTTTGTATCGTTATTATTGCTATTTTTGAGGGCTTTGTATCTATCCTTTCGAAAGTTTGAGTGGTAGTATAATCACTAATATTTAACCGTTGGACAGGCTGAAGTTAATGGTTAGTTAGTTGTGAATTGTGCTAATTCTCTGATGGTGCAACACCTTACTTTTTAAAATTTGTTCCTTACTTTTTAAAACTGAATTTAGGATGGCAACACAGATTTGAGATAGTGAACACTGATTGAAACTGGTTGATTCGATATATGTTTTTATACGTGTTGTTATTTATGACCAATTGTTTACTTCGTATTTCACTTTTTTCTTGCAAAATCACTGGTTATATTTCCACGGAGCAGTATTAATTATCTTTACTAATATTTGCAATTCACTTTGAGTTAATTTTAATATGTTGATATGCGACTTTGTTATAACTTTTCCAAAATTCTTTAAGAGACCTCGTAAACACTGTATTCATTTGACAATCCGAGTTGAAGTCTTCGAATTCATAAGTTTGTGGTAAAAACTGAAATCGTAATTATTTAAGATGTTCCTTTAATATAGGAACTAAAAGATAAGATTCTCTGAAATTAATGCAAGCTAAAAAGGACTTTTTTGTCACTATGCTCAGGGAGGTTCTAAAATGTTCTTTTAAAATGTGATTTGTTATTAAGGAATTTATAAAATTTGTATAAGATTTAAAATAAATATTTTGTCTCCATTTGATTTTGGTGCAAAAAATGTATTCGGAACAAACTGATCAGACTGAGAAGAGCAGGAGACTATTGCTCCTAGATTAATTGATTTATCTATGGAGAGAGCCTATCTCGAAAGTCTGATTTTATTTAGGAGCAAAATTGTTTATAGGAGTTACGATTTGTATAACTTGACAGATTTTTGGTAATGAGACGCCTTTGGAGATCCACTTTAAACCAACACAGTCATTGGTAATAGCTGTACCAGAATTATAAAAATATGCCATTTTATTGATTTATTTATTTATACTTCATTGCACACATACAAAATAATAAAAGGAAAAGAATACATTAGAACAAAAACAATTTGAAAGGTACAATAGGCGGCCTTATCACTATAAAGCGTTATCGCTATACCTGCGTTAACGATGGGCTAGGTAGGGATCATTGTCTCGTTGATATCGTCCACCGAGTTCGGGGGCGTAGCGCTGACAATAATACTGTTGCGTAGTTGCGAGCCGATATTCGGTCCAGTTACCTTGAAACCGCGGGCGTGGGTTCGCTTGACATGTGGATATTTTAGGCATGTCAACATGCTTTTTTATCCCTTTCTTCATTTTCCAATATGTTAACAAATCTAGACCTTCATGGCAGTTTCGTTCTTGCTTCAGTTTCAAAAAAAAAATGTAAATCAGACAGAACTCTGCAGTTCTCCACTAGGAATTTTATTGTGTTTACTTTAATATCCAACCAAAGAATAGTCATAGCTTGGCTTATGGCTTGTTGTTCCGAGCCCAAGTGCTTACCTTCAAATTATTGGTTTCAGACTAAGGGTTTTCAATAATCTGGTTGATCTTAAACCTCTCTGGGTAGCCCTTTGCGCAATAACGGCAGCCATCTTTGAGCTAAATCTTGGTGAATACATTCGCCATGTTTAGGGCCTTTGTTAACGGGAACTACCAGAATCGTTAAGATTTAAATTGGAAGCGTTTGTATTTCCGCTTGAATTATTGCTGTTTCAGATGGAACTTTTGGTTACAGTTGACGTTCTATCTCCGAAATCTAGTTTAGTTTTTGCTTCCATGCTGGACTGGGAGCGAAAGAAAAACATAGAATGCGCCAGCTGGTTCTCTTCGGGCAAGGGACAGAGGTTTTAAAGGCGTTTTTGTGGGCGATAGGCGGACCACCTATCACTACAATAGTCTCTCCATCTTTATAATACCTCCAAATTTGTCAAAAGTGACATCAGATGGTCTTGTAACCTCTGGTGTTCTGCCTACCCCATAAGGGATACAGGCGTGACGTTATGCATGCATGCATGCGTATTAGTTTTTATTTGACCTCCGTGTCGATTTATCAAATCAACATCCTGGGTACTACCTCCGTGTCGATTTAAAAAATCAACATCCTGGGTATTTTATCCTTCGTGTTAACGCTAGTTAAAGTTCCTGAAGATATTAAACAGTTTTCTTGAATATCGTTGTATTTGAATACCCCCGTGTCGATTTATAAAATCAACATCCGGGTACCACCTCCGTGTCGATTTAAAAAATCAACATCCGGGTGTTTTATTCTTCGCGTTAACGCTAGGTTAAGATCCTGGAGACATTAGATGCTTTTCTTGAATATAGTCTGTATGAAATCACTCGTCTATGATTTTTTCCGCTCCAACCTTCTAAGCTTGCGTTTATAATATTCTTCTTTTCTTCGGCCGTCTTCTTCGGCATTTTTATGACAGGTGTACTTGCTACCGCACACGAAAAAGGAATGAGCTCGACAGAGGCGCATCCTATGGATCCAGACTGGTGTGAAAAATTTTAACTAAAACGATCGAAAACACGTGTTTTGACCTTTTTAGTCATTTCATAACTCTTAAATTCGTGCGTGCTACCGTGTGAGTCAAAGGGACTACTTGGTAAATGAATATATCTGAAGAATGAAGCAACGAAATATAATTCACTGTCGTGTATGCTGCTTTTTAAGTTTGTCTCAGTAAGACAGATACAATCAAAGTCAGAATTCAGAACATTTAAGTATAGTTCGGATATTTTGGATCTTATTCTATTAACATTTTGATACACTATTAACATAATGTTTATTATTTATACCAATTATTGCACCTAAGTTTATACGAAAAAAAAAAAGAAAAAAAGTATATATTATGTTATTCAAACCTATTTATTTAAATTATTTAGAACTGTTGCGTTCTTGACATGTATGGCTTGTGATTTATCGTTCTTCCTAGTATAAACTCTGTCGTACCTCACCCAGACATATTCGTATGAGTTTTCTTTAGCGAATTTCCGTGTGGCGGCGTGTAACTCCTTTGTTGCAGGAGACACGTGTTCAGCCAGGTACACAGCACGGGTTTCACCATCGAATCCAAGTAACCGCGTATTTATCTTGTTTGTGGGATTGGCTTTATTGTAACGGGTTGCTGCTGAAAGGAGGGTATCTCGTTGGCGTTCGGATTGTAACGTGAGTATACTAGACGCAAAGACTCGTGGCAGACGAGGCCATAAATCACTTTTGTTATAGAGATGCGCACACGCAGACTTGCAGAAATGTCGATAAATTTCAAACCGGGTGAGTCATCGCTGCACACACGCGAACAAATAAATCACCATATTTTAATAATAATTAACTAATGATTGTTATATTCTTGAATATTATCTTTAGAAAGTAGTTAGCAATAAATTCGTAATTATAAAAAAAAATACTTTAATGGAAGGTAGTTAGCAATTATTGCTGAAGAAGGCGCATTTATGCGAACCCTTAATAATACATGTCGGCGATGACGACAGTGATACTGATGACGATGATGCATAATGTTAATTAATTATTTTAGTCTTAATTATTGTTAATTTTGTTTGTTAATTTGTTTAATTTCTATTTAATTTACCTATATATAAGTTTGTAATTAAGTTAGTTTTTTTTTACATGAATAAACTTAAAAAAATAGCTATATTTTGTTTACATTAAATATGCCTCACTTAAAACCTAATACCATTGACATACAGTCGAAACCAAACGACGCGCATCCCTACATCGTTGTGACGTCACCCATAAACAGTGTAAGTGCGAGCGAGATAATGATGTGCGCTGTCGCATTCACACGTTTTATGGCCTCGTCTGCCACGAGTCTTTGCGTCTAGTATAGTATGTAACGTTCAATTCAAAAGTCAGTAACTTTCGTAATGAATAAATAAACTTTCTTATGTCAAAATATGTAACTGTCATGATTGTCAAGTGAATGGTTGAAGGATTTGGGATCTTTGGACTATGGTTTGGAGAGGAGGGATAATTGAGAATTTGGTCAGTCGGACTAGAGGCTTACGAGTGAGCGGTCATCATATTGAATTGTTTTAAAGTGTACCTATTGGAATAATTTGTATTCATTTTATATTGAATTGTAAGGCAAAAGTCAGCCAATAAACTGTTGAACAATGCTGAGGAGTTTTATTCACAACAAATCAGAAGTGGTAAGTAATCTACGTTTTATACTATGTATGTCTTATATTTCACGTGAAAAACAAGAGTGTATAAATTTTCGAAGGCTTTTGCAAAAATAATATCTATTCAGTGTTATGTACCACGTTCTTCCGCTTTGCTTTTATCAATCAACCAATTTTAATTGAACTTGGCTAAGATGGAAAAGGATTTAGTTCAACGTGGTCGTTTAAAATTTTGCTTAAGGAATGGTGGTAGGAAATAATTGTGAATAATCTTATTTCGAAGGAAATTTCTTCCAAAAGACTTTTATTTGCGCTTAAACATTGAAGGATATAATAAGGTGCTGGTTAGTGATGGTCTATGGGGATTCTTCAGTTATTTTCGAGTAACAACGTACTGTATAAGTGACACTGAAAGTTTATTAAGAAGTTTATTTTAATTTTAATTTGAAAATATTTAGTTTTATATAGTTTCAATATTAACATTAACATACTTTTTCTACCCTAAAATAGGTCAGCTATAATAATAATAATAAAACTCTTTATTGTACACCAATATGGTTACATAGTTTAAAAAAAATAATAATCAAAAGTAACATACAACTGGCGGCCTTATCGCCAAAGCGCGATTTCTGCCAGGCAACCCAGCTATGGTATCCATACGTACTGCTTATGAATTATGTATAGGGGGGCAAATTTTCGTTATTTTTTAGCTACGACGCGTCGTTTTTGAGCTAATAGCATTCAAAGTTGTTCGATGATTACAATTTTTACTTTTAAAACATCTTTATTTATTTTTAACATTTGAGTGTTTTGTTTTGTTTTTGAAGACAAAAGAGATTGCCCTACGTTTCGCTTGTATATTTAATTTAGTTTTCTTTTGAGGCCGTCGGTTCATGAATATTTTGTTTATGAGTTCCAGAAAATAATGATCAGAGAAAGTAGATCGATGTCTCAGAGACGATTGAGCACTCCAGATCATGGTGGATCGAAATCGGGGCAAGAGAAATTGAGAGACGATTGCAGTCGACATCAGGAGAGGAGCTATGTACGTTCCATGGTCAGTGAAGCGGCCATGTGTGCTGTTCTGGAGCTATGTATGTTCCATAATTAGTTAAACGGCCATGTGTGCTGTTGAGGAACTATGTACGTTCCATAATCAGTGAAACGGCCATGTGTGCTGTTCTGGAGCTATGTATGCCCCATAATTAGTTTATTTATTTATTAAAGAAACAAACAGCTTAAAATATTACTTATAAACAGAATTAATAATAAATATTTCATTAGCCAAAATAGTTTCCAATTTTAATTTAATGGCCATGTGTGCTTAATTGTTAGAGGTTATGTGTGCCCACAATAGGAAGCCAAGTGTGCTTTAGTTACTGGAGGCTATGTATGCCTATTGAGCCATGTGTGCTTTAATAAGAAGCTAAGTATGCATATGGAATAGACTATGAGTTGATATAATGAAATTAGAGAATTCTGATGATTTTTGTTATTTGATGTAATTGTGATATAATTTGTACAATGTGTACTAATAGGAAATTATAGTGGTAATTAAAGTAATATATGAGTTGCTTGAAAGAGGGATCAAAAGCCTAGTGTGAGGCTGTTTTTAGGTGATGTGCTGAGGTACCAGCACACTTTGAAACTTTACAATTTAGCTATTGTTAACAAAATGAACATCTAAGCATCTTTCGTATTGACACTTCTTTAAATCAAACAAACTCATGAGCAAATACTCGTATAATTGCAAAAGAGATCTAATTTTGCACTTATTTTAGTAAACACACAATGTAAACAAAAGATTTCAGAGTATTTCGGTACAAGTATTTCTTAAAAATTGATCATTCAGGGTTTCAGGGTAATTCATAATCATAATAGAATTATTCGTTAATATAATTATATGAATAACTAGCTGCTGCCCGCGACGTCGTCTGCGTGAACGCTATGCAGCACCAAACGCACCTACGATTATAACACTGCTAGCGTGATAATATGTAGCCTATATGTTGACCCTACTTCTTAACTATCTTCATGCCAAATTTGAAGTAAATCCATGCAGTACTTTTTGAGTTTATCCCGGAAAGACAAACAGACAAACAGACAAACAGACAAAAATTCTAAAAACTATATTTTTTGTTTCTGTTTCGATTGTAGATCATACCCCAAGTATTCTTTTAAAAAAATATTCAATGTACAGTTTTGACTTTCCTACCATTTTATTATATGTATAGTATGAATAATTATATAAGTTTACATTCAGTCGTTGGATTCTAGTTTTAAATACAATTTTGGAATTTGCAGAGAGAGAGGTTATGATTAATTTGTTGATTCGTATCGATTGAAAAAGAATAAGACATAATATGTTAAGATGAAGTTTTGATTGAGGTGGGGCTGGGTGTGACGTCCAGCGTTGCCAATGCTACCGAAAAATCGGTATTTTAACCGTATTAATTGATAATTGTTCTTGTATTAATTGATACTGGTGCCGAATGCTCCATCTGTATACCAACGAGCAATAAATAAAGCCTTAGGAGAATACAAAGACACTCTAGCGTTAGTTTACATGGATAATATCCTAATTCCTTCAAAAACTGAAGAAGACGGTATCCAGCAAATAGACTTCTTGGATCTGCCCAAGCTTAACTTTCGTTTGTGATTAGAGTAAATTCACGTGCCTTAGATAGTTCATCATTTTGTGTGCCGTGTTTGTGTAAAAATATTTGCCAAGTGCTGTAAATTAAATTTGCAGGGATCCAATACGTTAATTTTGTTATTTTCGTTACGTGTTTTTTCCTTGGTTCGTTTCTATTGCGTGCGAGTTTTTGAAACATGGCAACTAAATTTTTATCGATTCATATTGCGTTAGTTTTGTATAGCTTGCACAGATGTGACAAGGTAAAATTGTTTTGAAATAACGTACGGTTTGTCAAGTATCAAATGGTTTTTCGTATCGGCCCAGGTTTAAATTGATTTGTGTTTCGATTTATCTTGTCAAAATTCATGTTAAAGTAAAGCTAAGCTGTTTTGAAATAACAATATGGTGTTGCTTAGTAAAAGTTTTCTTGGACTGGATTTGATTTGAAATTAATTGAAGTGAAGTGGAAACTTTAGTTGAGAGAGATGAAGTTCAATTTAAGGCGAAAGATAATATTCAAAAGTTTTGATATTGCGTTTTAAGTACTTAATGATGATGAAATTAAATTTAACATGGTATCGATTTAATGCTAACGTGTGAGAATCAGTAATGAATTCGTTCTTATTATTTGGGTCAAAAAAAAAGGAATTAAAATCTCGTTTTGCGTTACGTTGATTAGGATTGACAAAACTAAAGGTTTTTGCTGTAATTGGTTTATGTGGATCAGCAGTATACAAGTCGCTCAGATTGTTACATCCTCGGTGCATTCGTAGACGTAGGTGTAAAATCGGGCTTCATTTCCCGTCTCAGTGCGGCCACGACTGTGAGTGGCGTGCGTTTAGCACTTTGAGGATGTAAGTAATTGTGGTGTGCTTCCCGGAAAGGGGCAATGTGATGTGTGATGGTGCCTGCCGGATGGAGATGCCCCTGTTGGTGTCTACCGGATGGAGGTTACCCGTGTTTGTGTTCTAGAGTATTGTATACTGCGCGATCTTGAAACCTTTATTGTGGCTTAATGCGTTTTTTTGAACCTTTAGTACCTACTTGGTAGATAGTAATGATATCACGGTTGAGCGGGTAAAATTTTGTGGTGAAGCGGCCTTCATAATGCCTTTTTAAATAAGTAGTCTGAATATTGAAGATGTAGATTTTCTTTCTGATTATCGTGTATCCGTGACTCGGTAGAAATCGCTTTGTATCGTGCCGATCTTCGATTATTTTGCTACGATTCTTAGGAGACACGTTTTCTTATGTTTTGGTAACAGTAAACTTATTATTATTTTGGCAATTGAAACGTAATATTACGATAGTGTGTGTTTAATGGATCACGGAGATAGGTAATAACGTCGAGATTGAAAATGCGTTTAAATAATACTTTGAATTTGTTGCGATTGACAAAAGAGCTGGATTTTACTGTCGAACTGTTTGCGGTTGTCGAACAATTTTATGCTTTTTTTTTGTGAATTATGAAGTACAATGCAATGCTCTTATTGGTTTGATGTACGCCATAACCGGATGGAGGTTATGAGTGTGAGTTGATATAACCGGATAGAGGTTATAAGTGTGCGGTTATGTAACCTAGTGGAGGTTGCATTACGTTTTGTGACGGGATGGACGTCACTGCAGAAGAGCTTTGCATTGTTTGCTAATTAATTGGGTTATTCTAGCAGCTTATGCTTGCTTTGTTTATTGTTCGACCGCTGTCAAATCGTTTGATGTTACATTCAAAGTAAATTTAATTGTTTAATGTGCGGTTTTCTTATCGAAAATATTGTGGTTCGTACAATGCGTTGACGTTAGCCGATTCCTACTGAGTTTCTTGCTGGTTCTTCTCAGTAGATGGATCTTCCGAACCAGTGGTAGCTTTGCGTAAATTGTTAAATCGTGGATTTAGAATTTTGATGGAAATATTAAATTGAAGTAAAATTAAAAAAAATCTGTAGCGGTAAAAGTTTTGAAATGGCGAATGAACAAGTATCCATTGGGTTGAAAAGAAAGTATGCGTTAAATTAGTCGAAGAGATTTAATTTAATTATGGAACGTTATTTAATGTGCTGTGGATACAGGTTCTCGTTCGTTTGTTTTGGTGACTGCGCCAGAGTAATTTTTGGTAGTTTGTTGAAAGGGTCACTAGTTGGCTCGGGTGTCACATAGGGACAACGTTGCGATGCAATTGTTATTGTTGTAAGCGTCGAAAGAAGTACTGTGCCACAAACAACGACATTATTGGGTTTCAATGTTTGTTCCATTTGGAAATAATTGATATGCGATTGTACTCGAATCTTGGTTAACGAAGACGAAATTTCGTTGATATCCTAAATGATTCTTAATATAACGAACGAGTTCAAACTTGTGTTTTGATGGTATTTGGTAGTATTATTATTATTGGGGGTTTTGGGACTATATGAGCAGTCTTGTCCGCTCGTCACACTGCGACCTAAAAGATCTAATGTGTGAGTGTTAGAAATATTTATTTATTATTATTTATTTATTGATGATGGAAAAAGTGAATTATGATGAGTATTTCTACTTGTGGTAGTGAGAATTGAGGGTTCACATCACTAAGTAGAAATGAATAATCATCTAAAATCGGCCAATTCAAAAAGTTACTAAATTCTTGTATAAAATTTTAAGTAAGTAAATGTAAATTAATCTTAATAGTGTAAATTGTAAAGTATTGTAAAATTTTGTAAATTGTATAATATTGTAACGTAAAATAACCTAGATTGTAATTAAAATTAATTAAGAGCTTTGTTTTTATGGTACCCATCTAAATATAAGAACTGAATCTCTTTAAATTGTGTAAAAAAAAATGAGTTTTGTTTATATACGAACTATTATTTTAACTGAGATTGTTGTGCTCACTTTTAATTTAAAATCATTTTAATAAGTGTTTAATTGTGCATTTTTTATTGAAAATGTTTGTAAGATGTATTTTAGTTGGTAAGCCATAAATAAATAAAATATAACTGTTGTAAGAACTGATGATCAAAAGAATAATGATACGAATTTGTAAATGGTAAAATTGGTGTCATTTTCCCTGATGAAAAAAAATATATATTTAAAATAATAATTACTTGTAATCCAACCAAGGGTGAATCGGGAGACTAGTTTTCGCCAAGAGTTAGGTTTTATTTAGCAGTGCAGGAGGACCAGCAGATTATCAGGATGGTCGAGAGTTAGGTTCGAAACAAATTTAATAATATTAAAAAAAAAAAAAAAAAAATTGAAGATTATTCTTTGTATTCTATTTATTTGTTAAGACCTGATTATAATTGTTATAGAACTTACTTTTGATTTTCAAGATATCTTCTTACTCGCCAGATACTTCTTAACCGTAATCTTGTGTTTGGAGTAATCAATAATAATGAAGTTCAATTCTATATTGTATAAGAGAATAACTAAACTGCTATTTAAGTACTAGTTTCCTATAAGTGTAGTCTCTTATAACAATATGTTAAAATTATATTAGTTAATTAAGGTTATAAAATATGTAAAAATGTCCATAACCCTTCGATAGATTTAAGGAAAAGTGTTATGTGAAATTGTTATTGTGTATTTAAAAAGATGATTGCTGTTGAGTTTCTTGCCACTTCTTCTCAACAGATCGACTTTCCGAAGTGGTGGTAGATTCAATTTCAATGGTTTTTGGTTTTGACTTTATTTTCCTTTTTTTTAACATAAGCGAGAGTGAGTTTGTCAGTTCTGTTACTTTCTTAAATATATAAAGTGTGCACGAGGACGTGCACTGAGTCAGGATGGGCGAATGTAACGTTCAATTCAAAAGTCAGTAACTTTCGTAATGAATAAATAAACTTTCTTATGTCAAAATATGTAACTGTCATGATTGTCAAGTGAATGGTTGAAGGATTTGGGATCTTTGGACTATGGTTTGGAGAGGAGGGATAATTGAGAATTTGGTCAGTCGGACTAGAGGCTTACGAGTGAGCGGTCATCATATTGAATTGTTTTAAAGTGTACCTATTGGAATAATTTGTATTCATTTTATATTGAATTGTAAGGCAAAAGTCAGCCAATAAACTGTTGAACAATGCTGAGGAGTTTTATTCACAACAAGTATGTTACGAGGCCTGTTCGAATGTGTATTTAGCTTTGCTACTCGGCGCAGAGCACATACATGGCTTTCGATGAAAGGTAGGTTTACAACCTCATACAGCTTTTTGATTAAATCCACTAAATTTTCGTTACGCATCTCTGGGACACACTGCACTTCGACGTTACACCCACGGGAGTTCTTTTCCAAAACATTCAAGCGGCGGGATATGTCAGTTATATTTTTTTGTAAAGTTGCGTTTTCGGATTCGAGATTATTTATTTGAGAGTTGGCAAGTACCAGGTTTTGTTTCAAATCATTTTGTTCATCTGTTAGGAAGTCGGTAGTTTTAGTGAAATCTTTTTCCAGATTTGCGACTGCAGATTTAATTCTTTTATCAATTAAAACCGAAATTTCTTGAGTGATAGATGACCTAAATTCGCTGAACTTTTTGTCAAGGAGCGCTTCAAAACGATCATAAGATATTTGGTTTGAGGATTTTTCAGCTGAGTGTACCTGGATTGTGTCTACGGTAGAGGAAGAAAAGCTATTCGTACGAACTGGGGTACTATTACCTTTACGCCTGGTAACATTCATGCATGTCGGGCAATGCCATTTACGCTGTTTTACTAGGTACTCTTCAGTATAAATCTCTTTAGTCATACCGCAGCACTGGTAGTGGTATCCATGTCGGCAGCCGCAGCATTTCAGCAATTCCTCATCACCGACGTTACCATTACATGCAAGACAGCTCATATTTGACAACAATAAGGAAAAAAAAAACAAAAAAGAATAGATACAGCAGCCTTGCCTGACTTGGCGTTAGCCTAATTTAACTCGCAAAACAATTTAAATTAGAAAAATTAAAATAAAAAGTCTTTACCTAAAATTAAATTATATGACAAGGTTATGAATTTCTAAACTAAGAATTTTAACCACAACTATTATTATTTATAATCTGTAAAACTTTTTAATCTAAAAAAAAAATCTGTTACAAAGTGATAGATCTTTAAAAACCTCTATTGTATTATAAAAAGAAAGTTTTAACAAAAAGCTAAAGTATAAAAAAGTCTAAAATTATTTTAAGCAATATAATTAAGAATAGGAATAAGAAACAATAAAGTTAACGCCAAAGTTGTATTGTTCTCTTCGGGTTCGAACTCGCATCCAAATACTCCGGTGGGTAGACAGTAGCAGAATATTACAAACACTTACGCCACTCGACAGTTCGGATATTTCTTTGTGTTGTTGATTTAGCTTGTTTTTGACGGTGGATGATAATAGTGAAATCAAAAAGTGCACCGATAATGTAAGTTGAATTTTGGTGGGCACTAAGATGAAACAGCAAATTACACCTCTTGTCGATGTTGGTTATCGGCAATCGAGAAGATAATTTATCGTGAGTCTGTTTTAGGATTAAATCACTTCACTTCACCTTCACTATGAATAGTTCTTATCGAGTATTATATGTTTTCGTGTAAGAATACTTTTGCAAATACTGACACTAGTAGAATGGAACCTTATTTAAATATATCAATCACAGTGACTAGATTGTACTTTGAATTAATATTTATTTGGAATTATTTTCGATCACTGATGTTTACGTTGCCGGTACTCAGGATAATTTCCAGAAATTTATTGTGCACATTATGAGTTTTTGAGCTTGGGCATCTCTCTGTGCTGCTATTTTCTTGTCCCTTTTATCAACCTCATGGTCACCATTAACAATTTCGTCCAAACCTTGTCTTTTAAACATTATTTTAATTTGAAACTTCCACATAGGATAGTTCTCTTCAAAATCTAGACGTTGTATTTCGTTATATTCTCCAGGTTTTTCCATATCGGTATTGCACAGGATCACTTGATGAAAACGTGGTTTTAAGGTTAGTTGTTTTTCCAATTTTACGTCTGTCACTTTTTGTCTGGGCACATAACCTTTTATTATTGTTATTTTTACAGTGGTTACGCGGGGAAAGTGGACAGACAACACGGGTAATTAGTTCTTACTTGGTTTGTTTTATTAGGTTCAACAGCAGGCAGGGCAGACAGAGCTTGGAGAAAATATGGCGGCAATACACAGAGTAGCTAATAGGACATTTGTCATAGAGTAATGACACAGACTAAGTTACATATTTTATAACAGGTTTTTGGTCTAAAACTTAAAAATTTTGTACAGTAACTCAGCGTTTTTATTGTTTATTCGTGTAGATCTCGTCAATATCTTCCTTCAGAGGGGTTGAACTCCGCAATCAGCTTGAAAATAAAAAAGTTATTTGCAGAGAATCGCAACCAAAAACCTAACCTAACCTGACCCAAACCTAACCTATCGTAGTTTACATAGTCATTTTGAAAATTTGTATTACTTAAGTTATTTTTATTTTGTCAAACGCATTGAGGCGCTCCTTCTAACTCCTCAATCAGCTACCGCACTAGCAAATTTACATCGTTTTTGGTGCATAGAAATGTGGGTTCGAAATTTGGTCTAAAACTTAAAAAAATTGTACAGTAACTCAGCGTTTTTATTGTTTATTCGTGTAGATCTCGTTGATACCTTCCTTCAGAGGGGTTGAACTCCGCAATCGGCTTGAAAATAAAAAAGTTATTTGTAGAGAATCGCAACCAAAAACCTAACTTAACCTAACCTAACCTGACCCAAACCTAACCTATCGTAGTTTACATAATCATTTTGAAAATTTGTATTACTTAAGTTATTTTTATTTTGTCAAACGCATTGAGGTGCTCCTTCTGACTCCTCAATCAGCTACCGCACTAGCAAATTTACATCGTTTTTGGTGCATCGAAATCTGGGTTTTTGGTCTAAAACTTAAAAATTTTGTACAGTAACTCAGCGTTTTTATTGTTTATTTTTTGTGTAGATCTCGTCGATATCTTCCTTCAGAGGGGTCGAGCTCCGCAATCGGCTTGAAAATAAAAAAGTTATTTGCAGAGAAGAGCAACCAAAAACCTAACCTAACCTAACCTTTTTTTTTTTTTACTTGAGGAAAACGTGCTATCACGTCCCCTACCGCCCAAGGGGGAGCGACGGGGTATGTGGGGATGATCCGGCAGAAGGCCAGACCTACCCACTACAAACCTCAAGGTGTACCTCATCTGCCATAGATGGAGCACACGGTACCGCCATTGGCATTACCCGCGAGCTCCGGCAGATTGCGCTCAGCCTTAGCCGAGCGCCCCCCACGTGGGAAATGGTCCAGCACACGAGACCATTTCCCCACACATAGCCCTAGTAGCCGAAGCAGGTCCCCTCACCCGCTACGGCTGGCTATCGGGAGGGAGAAGGTGAGCGTATCTCCTTCTCCGTCCCCCCCACCGCCAACGGCGGATCGGTGCCGAAGAGGCGTCATCCTCCCGGCACCGCTCCGCCGCCTCCTTCTGCGACATTACGTCCTCGCAGAAGGAGGTCATGGCCGCCCAAGCCTCTCGACTCCCTAGCATGGCTTTAACCACGCTAGGGAGCGAGAGGTCCTCTCCGACGACAGACGTCAACTGGTGCCGCAGCCGACCCCACGCCGGACACACCACTAAGGTGTGCTCCGCCGTGTCGTCGGCCACCCCACAATGGTGACACTCTGTCGTCACCTCCCTCCGGGCGACCCTGTGCAGGTAGTGACCGAAACAACCATGTCCGGTCAATACCAACCTAACCAAACCTAACCTAACCTAACCTGACCCAAACCTAACCTATCGTAGTTTACATAGTCATTTTGAAAATTTGTATAACTTAATACTTTCAGTTAAAATTCATATTACCTTAATTGTTCGGAATAGATCGCAAGCCTAAGTTGAAATCTGCGGGTAGAAAAATATATTAAAATTATTTTGTGATAATTCTACCGCAACCTAAAAATGTTGAGAGCGGCCGAGCCGTCATCGCTCGTCAGTGGAATAAAGGTTACTTTGAGAGTTTGAGTGGTATGCAAGTGTTAGTCCCTTGCACAGTTTAAAGTTTATTATCGCCCCGTTTATATATTAGTATTTCTTTAAACGCGAAGATTTGGTTGCGCGCATTGTTTATAATAATCGAAGGAACTATTTCGTGGCGTAATTAAGTAACGCCGAGTGCATTATATTGTATAAGTGATATCCGGTTGTGACACGTGGAATCCAGGTGATACCTTTACAAAGATTTCTCTTTCCCTTCTCAATTTTAATGAGCCTTGTAATTATCTAGTTTAGGTTGACTTTAATTTCCTCCCAAGGGGACCCCTTATCCCTATACATACAGACAGACACACCTACCATGATGCCAGCAATGTGCACCACTCCAGGTTGGTAAGTAGTTCGTAATTACTCATAGAATTAAGCTGTAGGATTTCATGTTTAACTATTATTAAAACAATTGGGTTTGTATCGTCGGTTTACCGATTCCGATCTGTTCGATACAAAATTTGGTAGCAGAGCGTGGTTTTTTCCTCGATTAAATATCGGTTAGAGGTTAATAATATTTATCGTCCTAAAGCTTCATTCTAGATAATTCTACTGGTGCACATTATTAGTTTGTCTTAATTGTATGAAAATAGTTTGATGAATTTCTTGCGTAACCTAGTTTGTGTCTTTCATATTCGAAATTGAACTTGTGTTTTTTCATAATAGATATTTACGTAACTATTCCTTTGTTCTTAAGTACGTACTCAATACGTTTTAAGATTAGTTTAATTAACGCGTATTAAAATATAAGGAAACCTACGGTAAGGTTTATTCGGCTGATCCGATATTTTTAGGTTACCTTGTTATAACGTTAAGGCTGTTTTCAGATTAGATATTTTTTTGGTTTAAAATATAATTTTCGAAATTAATATTTTTTTTTAATTGAACGAATTGGTTTATTTTCGTTTGACTTAATTTACATACGTGTACATTAATACGGTTTTGGCCTTTATTTAAGTGCCAAGTTTTTATTTAGAGTTTATTTTGCGTTCAAATAAATTTATTTAAAGAATTTGAATATGGCTAGCAAATATACAGCTCGTATAGCCGCTGTATTGCGTTGGCTTGGTTCGGCCGTTTTAAATATTTCTAGGAAGGATCGGGATCAAGCTTTATTATCGCGTTATGATTCCTTGGAAAATAAATTATTGGATTTATATGATGCGTATCAGGCCTTACTTGAATTGAGTCTTGAACCTGAGGTTATGGAAAAGATTAGTTTGGACATTGACCAGATCCGACAGGCTGTAGGTATTCTGAAGATGAGTTCCTTAGGGCAGAATCAGTTAAAGTCGGACTTAGCTACTTCACCTGAATTAATCGGTAGACTGCCTAAGTTAGATTTACCTCATTTTAGCGGTGACTTAGGTCAGTGGGTTGCATATAATAATTTATATGATAGTTTGGTTCACTCGCGGAGAGATTTAGCTCCGGCTCAGAAGCTGGCTTATTTGATGGCATCACTTACAGGTGAAGCGAAGGGACTGGTGCAGCATCTGGATCTTGTTGATAGCAATTATGAGATTGCAAGGGACTTACTGATGCGTCGGTACCAGAATATTAGAAAATTAGCGGATAATCATGTGTCGGTAATTTTAGGTCTCCCTCGAAACCCCGCACCTCAGGCACTGCGGACTAGGCTTCTTAACCCGGTTTTGGTTGCAGTTAATGGATTAAAGGGATTAAATTTGCTGTAAGGGCAATCAATGCAGACCTGTGTCGAATAAGTGATTGGGCAAAGTCTTTCGGTTTTCATATTAACCCCAAAAAATCACAAGCGATGATCATAGGCAGTCGTTATGTTCGTGGTCGACTTGACTTTTCTAATATACCTTCAATCACCATGGACAACGTAACGATTGATTTCGCTGACACAGCTAAAAACTTAGGAGTTATAATCGATTCTAATCTTTCATGGAACGCGAATGTCAGCGAAATCAGTCGTAAGGTCCACTTTGCTATTTGGGTGCCACGGAAGAACTTCTCAACAAATTGGAGCGCCTGCAAAATCTTTGCATTCGCTTCATATTTGGCCTAAGAAAGTACGATCACGTCTCTGAATATCGCAAGCAACTTCGTTGGCTTCCTATACGCTACCGTCGAAACACCAGGATCCTTTGTCTCCTTTTCAATATCCTTAATAACTCACTCACTCCTTCTTATTTGCGTGAAAGGTTTTCATACTCACACTCTCAGGATACGCCATGTAGAGCACACGTGCGTACTTTTCTACATATGCCTTCTCATAAAACCGATTATTATTCCTACTCTTTCTCTGTTCATGCAGTCAGATTGTGGAATTCACTACCTCATGTAATTCGTGAGTCTAAAACTATATCTAGTTTTAAAAAGAAAGTCAAAGATCACTACTTTTCTCTACAGTAAGTTTAAACAATGTCATGATATTAGTATTTTAGGTCTATGTATTTTATATAAGTATATTTAAAGTAGATGTTATATTATTTTTATGTATTTGCATGTATATTCATAAGTATTTAAGTAGTTTATACGATATTATCGATTAGTACACACTATTATTGCATCTTAACCAAACTCTCCAGTCTTGGGTCTGCTGGAAGAAATTTCATAAGAGATAAGCAGTACCTTTGTACTTATTTTTGTTCAATGTGTTTCTTTATTGTATCTAAACTTATGTGTACATAAATTGTAAAATAAATAAAAAAGACGTGTGGCACTCGGAGACTGCCGCGGTAAAGCTATTGCATAGTATTTTTTATCAACTTATGAAATTATAATTATTTATTTATTTTATTAATGCAGTAATGTTTGATCTAATATGAAGTCCACAAGTTCCTAGTAGATGGCGCTGATTTTTTATTAAAGCCCGCATGTAAAGTTATGAATGAATCAATCAATCATTTATTTGCATAAAATATGGTACAGATTTAGGACTTAAAATAAAAAAAAATAGGTCATACATTTTTTACCTTTTTAGGGCATGCAAAAATAAATTACTATTGTTCAAATTAACAAAAGTCTCAAAGTAGGCACATTCGGCATATTGTGATTTTTCCGTAATTCATTTAAGGTAATTTCCAACAAGTTAGTTTTAGACAAAAGACCCGCAATATTTTGATGAAATATTTTTAGTTGATTTGAGTTGCTATCATTATTATTATTTAACTTTACTTTATTTACGAAAAAAAAATAATTCATTATTTTCCAAGTTATTTTTTGTCTTTTTAAGAAAGTAGAACAAAATCGTCCCCTTTTTAATTATATCCTGAGTAGTATTCGGATGAGATTTATAGTTTGCATTTGAATGTCCAATTTTTAGGTCTATTTTATTTTCAGTCATTTTTAAAAAGTATTACGGAATTGTTCCCTTTTTAGTTACACCCTGAGTGGTAGTTGAATTATATTTATAATCTGCACTTGAATGTATATTTTTAACCTTTGAATGTTTATTCTTAATATGATACTTAGTAAATGACAAGATTTTTTTTCTATAATCACATTCATCAATTATTAAATTTATTTTCTTACATATAGCAAACCATGTGTAGCAAACGCAGTCTTGTAATCGTACGAATTTACTATTAAAAAAGTGTTTACTTAAATTATGTATCATGTCATTCAACTTATTTTCGTTAAGAAATCTATTTTTAATTACGCTAAGAAGTATAATATTGCAATTAATATATTTATTTAAAATTAAACATGTTTCTAACAACACTTTTGTCGGGTTTGTGTCGTGTTCACCTACGCAGATTATTATTTTGTCCTTTTCTTTCTTTGGGTCTTAAGCATCGTCAATATTTCTTCAGTGCTTGCGTAAGGTAAAGTAAAAGATATAACTTCATATTTTTCGTAAGGATTATTAAATCTTGATCTTACTAATCTGTTACGAAGACCTTTACATTGCTGTCCACCAATTACAAAGATTCTGTGTTCTTCATGTCTATTTTTCTTAGATGTCACCAATACCTTATCCTCTTCCACTGCCTGGAGTTTTTTTTTGTTTTTAGTAGTGAGGACTCCGGTTCCACTCGTAGACAATCCTTGTTACTCTCCTTCAATGGTGATGATAGTGAGTACGATGGTGATGGTGGCAATGATTGTAATTTCTCTACGTTTTCATTGTGTGTATTAGCTATTGTCTGCCGACGACAATTTTTTGTCTTTTTTTGTTTTGTTTCGTAGAGTTTTTAGTTTCAAGCGTTTTGGTGCACATATTTTTGAGTAAGTGCACTTGTCGAGATAATTGACTAACTTCTTTTTTTAAGCCAATGTTTTCAATTATAATATTCTCCATTTCCATGTACGTGCTTTCAAACTGCCTCTGTAAATTAATTATTTCAAGTTTCAAGTCTCCAGTTTGGTCTGCACTTATATCAGTCGATAAATTAAAACTTTTTTAAGCTGTGTCAAGATCAAAAGTATCTAGAGACAAATTGTGATCCAGGGATTCACATGAATGTGTGTGCGTGATGCTAGGCGACTTGGCTGCCGGAGGTTTTAAAGCCTTTTTCCTCCTAGTAGTGACGGTACTTATCTGGCTATTTGATGTACCCAGCTTATTTTTAGCTTTATGTTTTTTTTCTTGGCTTGGAGCACTTCCGTATACATTTAATGCACTGCCATTTTTTTTGCGCTCAGCTGTTAAGGTATTATAAAACCTTTGAGTCGAAATATTTTCGCATTCTTTGTGATAAATTAATTTACAATTTGTACATGTCAGGTTTTCATTATTCAATATATTCTTTTTAGATTTGTTAATTTTTTTAATGTCGTTTTTTGGTGTCAACATTTCTGTTTAACTTATGGTCGTATTACAGAACAGTACTCATGTATTGATACTAGTTTTGAAACTAGTATCAACGACTTTCTTTATTACAAAACGTTGCCTAATACTAGATTCAATGATCAGATATCACTTGAGTACTAAATGATTTGAACTGTGTTCACGCTTATTATAGAACTTTACTTATGCATATGCCAATGACTGAAACTAGTTTCACAACTGTATTCATTTGAGTGTGCTGTCTACCATACTTGAGCGTACTTCAAAATAAGTTTTTGATGTTGTGAACTGTGGCTTAGAGAAAAACTAGATAGGTACGCGATTCGTGCCTTCTTTAACAGTGATCTGTATTAACTACAATAGATCCTTTCAGTGATATTGACCATTACGATAATATTTTTATAACAACTTTGAACTTTTGAAAACTAGTTTGAACTTGCTTTTCGTAAATAAAAACTATATTGGAATTTATAATTTTAAGTGACTTTACTTAATAGTTGGCAACATTACATTTAGCTTTTACGTTTCGTTTTATTTTTGAGTGATAAATATAAATATATTTTCATAGTAAAAAGAAGCGACAGTTATAATTTAACGGTACTGCTTCTATCGAAAAACAGATAAATAATTCAAAACATTGGCAATTTTGTCATATTTCATATAGAATTTAACGCAATTTATAAGACATTATAATCTAAACGTTGCGTATAACGTAACAGACCATTAGTTTTTGTTTTTAAATGTAATGGGAAACAAATTTTTTTCAAAGAAAACCCAGTATCAACTGAGTCAGATATTTGAAACTAGTTTCAGGTAATCTGGTTTTGATAATTGTTTTGTAATAAGACTAAAGCTCAAGTCAAGAATCAGCTGGTGAACAACGCTTACGTGAAACGAGTATTAAGTCTCGTTCTGTAATACGAGCATTAGTCAATCAAACAATTTGTTTGTAACTGCCTTTTCTTTTATTTAATCCTCTTAAAACAAAGTAAGTTTCCAATATAAAAAACTTTAAAAAAAATGTATTTATAATTTTAAAAGGAGAAAAGAAAACATAAAAAAAAAAGACGTGTGGCACTCGGAGACTGCCGCGGTAAAGCTATTGCATAGCATTTTTTATCAACTTATGAAATTATAATTATTTATTTACTTATTAATGCAGTAATGTTTGATCTGATATGAAGTCCACAAGTTCCTAGTAGATGGCGCTGATTTTTTATTAAAGCCCGCATGTAAAGTTATGAATCAATCAATCAATCATTTATTTGCATAAAATATGGTACAGATTTAGGACTTAAAATTAAAAAAATAGGTCATACATATTTTACCTTTTTAGGGCATGCATATATAAATTACTATTGTTAAATTTAACAAAAGTCTCAAAGTAGGCACATTCGGCATATTGTGATTTTTCCGTAATTCATTTAAGGTAATTTCCAACAAGTTAGTTTTAGACAAAAGACCCGCAATATTTTGTTGAAATATTTTTAGTTGATTTGATTTGCTATCATTATTATTATTTAAATTTACTTTATTTACGAAAAAAATTAATTCATTATTTTCCAAGTTATTTTTTGTCTTTTTAAGAAAGTAGAACGAAATCGTCCCCTTTTTAATTATATCCTGAGTAGTATTCGGATGAGATTTATAGTTTTCATTTGAATGTCCAATTTTTATGTCTATTTTATTTTCAGTCATTTTTAAAAAGTATTACGGAATTGTTCCCTTTTTAGTTACACCCTGAGTAGTAGTTGAATTATATTTATAATCTGCACTTGAATGTATATTTTTTTAACCTTTGAATGTTTATTCTTAATATGATACTTAGTAAATGATTAATAATAATAATAATTTATTATTTTGTCCTTTTCTTTCTTTGGTTCTTAAGCATCGTCAATATTTCTTCAGTGCTTGCGTAAGGTATAGTAAAAGATATAACTTCATATTTTTCGTAAGGATTATTAAATCTTGATCTTACTAATCTGTTACCTTTACATTGCTGTCCACCAATTACAAAGATTCTGTGTTCTTTATGTCTATTTTTCTTAGACGTCACCAATACCTTATCCTCTTCCACTGCCTGGAGATTTTTTTTGTTTTTAGTAGTGAGGACTCCGGTTCCACTCGTAGACAATCCTTGTTACTCTCCTTCAATGGTGATGATAGTGAGTACGATGGTGATGGTGGCAATGATTGTAATTACTCTACGTTTTCATTGTGTGTATTAGCTATTGTCTGCCGACGACTTTTTTGTCTTTTTGTTTTGTTTCGTAGAGTTTTTAGTTTCAAGCGTTTTGGTGCACATATTTTTGAGTAAGTCGAGATAATTGACTAACTTCTTTTTTTAAGCCAATGTTTTCAATTATAATATTCTCCATTTCCATGTACGTGCTTTCAAACTGCCTCTGTAAATTAATTATTTCAAGTTTGGTCTGCACTTGAAATAATTGAAGGTATAGAGACAAATTGTGATCCAGGGATTCACATGAATGTGTGTGCGTGATGCTAGGCGACTTGGCTGCCGGAGGTTTTAAGCCTTTTTCCTCCTAGTAGTGACGGTACTTATCTGGCTATTTGATGTACCCGGCTTATTTTTAGCTTTATCTTTTTTTTCTTGGCTTGGAGCACTTCCGTATACATTTAATGCACTGCCATTTTTTTGTGCTCAGCTGTTAAGGTATTATAAAACCTTTGAGTCGAAATATTTTCGCATTCTTTGTGATAAATTAATTTACAATTTGTACATGTCAGGTTTTCATAACCTATTTAATATATTCTTTTTACATTTGTTAAATTTTTTAATGTCGTTTTTTGGTGTCATCATTTCTTCAATTTATTTTCAACTGCCTTTTATTTTATTTAATCCAAAGATTGGATTTAAATCTTTGATTTAATCCTCTTAAAACAAAGTAAGTTTCCAATATAAAAAACTTTAAAAAAAATATTTATAATTTTAAAAGGAGAAAAGAAAAACATAAAAAAGAATTCATGTCAATGCGATTATCAGGGCTTAAACTCGTAACTCTTGATCGGGAAAAAATTATCAGTTTTTTTTGTGCTCAGCTGTTAAGGTATTATAAAACCTTTGAGTCGAAATATTTTCGCATTCTATGTGATAAATTAATTTACAATTTCAGGTTAGGTTTTCATTATTTTATTCATTATACATTTCAGGTTTTCATTATTCAATATATTCTTTTTACATTTGTAAATTTTTTTAATGTCGTATTTTGGTGTCATCATTTCTGTTTAACTTAGTCATTCAATCAATTAGTTTGGAACTGCCTTTTCTTTTATTTAATCCTCTTAGAACAAAGTAAGCTTCCAATATAAAAAACTTAAAAAAAAATGTATTTATAATTTTAAAAGGAGAAAAGAAAACATAAAAAAAGGATTCATGTCAATGCGATTTATCAGGGCTTGAACTCGTAACTCTTGACCGGGAACCTTTTGACGTTACCACTCGACCACTCATCGATTTACTCAGAATAGCGAAATAAAGGATTTGTTATGAAAGCCAACTATTGTTTATTTACCTGTCAACTCTAAAAATTGTCATGTTGCCTAGAATGGATGCCTCTCGATAGATGGCGCTGATTGTTTATTAAAGCCCGCATAAAAGCGCAGATTTTTTCGTTACGGAATTTCTGGATTCGGTCCCCACGCTCAAGGCCCGCGATAGAATCTATGCAATAGCTTAAAAATTCATGCCAATGCGATTATCAGGGCTTGATCTCGTAACTCTTGATCGGGAACCTTTAGACGTTACCACTCGACCACTCATTGATTTACTCAGATTAGCGAAATAAAGGATTTGTTATGAAAGCCAACTACTTATTGTTTATTTATCTGTCAACTCTAAAAATTGTCATGTTGCCTAGAATGGATGCCTCTCGATAGATGGCGCTGATTGTTTATTAAAGCCCGCATAAAAGCGCAGATTTTTTCGTTACGGAATTTCTGGATTCGCTCCCCACGCTCAAGGCCCGCGATAGAATCTATGCAATAGCTTAATAAATAAATTTACCCTTCGATAGTTGGTCTTTTATATTATTGCATATTGTTTTAGCTAAACTGCCTCACGAACTGCGCAATAGGTTCGAGCAGGAGTACGGTGGAGACTCTGCCTCTCATCTGCCGTCATTTGAAAATTTAGTGTCATTTTTAGAGGATGAGTGTCGTCGTGCAGATAATATTCCACTGCCTCCATGCGACGTCGTCGGTTCTAGAGCGCAGCAGGGGGCCGCGCCGCCGCGCGCGGAGCGCCGCCGCGAGCCGCGCGTGTACCACGTCGCCGCAGGGCAGCAGCCGCGCGGGCGTTGCTCATACTATAGGGATTTAGGCCACGGGGTAAATTCATGTTTTAAGTTTAAGGAATTACGGTGGCAGGCGCGTCGCAACATAGTTCGCCAGCGTAGGTGGTGGTATAGCTCGGCGACCATCTTGCATCTCAATGCAATTCTGCTCGACCTTGCAGGCAGTGCGGTGGTAATCATCATCTTCTGCTTTGTGGTAACCGTAACGGTGCGCCTGTGCCAGCTGATCCAAACCAGCAGGCCGTTACGCAGCAGAATCAGGATGAAGCTGACAATCAATGGGCTGGTGGCATGCAGGTTGGACCTCAAATTGGTAGTTCTGGCTCGCGTAGAAGTAAGAAAAGAGTATCTGTTCGTAACTCCAATGGTCAACCGCGACCCTTCACGGGCGGGGGTAGCCGTGCACCACCCCGTGTGTGCCTCGATACTGCTAGGGAACAACATCAGGTTTGTGGTATGCCATTTCACTTCACAGATTGGCCGCGGCTAGGTCATCAGTATAATAATGCAAATCAGATGCATTCGCCCACCGGTGGGCACCCATCAATTCAGCAATGGAATCAGGTTGCCCAGCGAGGTTGGTCCACTGTACAAACACCTAGTTAAAACCCTCAACGTAATTGACTCGCACATCCACACCCCCCACCTGCAACTCTCCCTTCTGCGTTAACTGTGTTGTTGCCCACTGCACGGGTCTGCGTCGGTTCCCCATCGGGCGAGCAGGTAACCACGCGTGCGATTTTGGATTCAGGTGCACAGAGGAGTATAGCATCCAGGTGGCTGGTAGAAAGACTGCGGCTAAAGGTAACTTCTGCAGCGGGAGCCATTTGAGGCGTAGGTGGAGTCAAGGTGTCTGGTTTAGTGGGTCAAGTCTCACTCTCCTTTTCTCTGCTTCATGGCTCAAGAACTTGTATTACAATTTCTGCGATTGTTTTGGAAAATGTTATGGGCAGACATCCTCTTATTACATTGCCAGCGGATGTTGTTCGGTTAGCATCTGGGTTTAGATTGGCTGATCCAAACTTTCATGTTCCAGGTCCTTTTAATCTTCTGCATAATGCAAACATGGACAAAGCGTTTAGTACTTTCGACTGTGGCAAGGATATTCGATCCCAATGGGTGGTTGACTCCAGTCGTATTTTGGGCAAAGTGCTTTCTGCAAAAGCTTTGGTTGGAAGGATTGTCATGGGACTCACCTATAATTGGTGACTTGTTGTGTGCTTGGGTTAGGTTTGTAACATCACTTTCTGACATCCAATTCGTTAAAATCAGAAGATCTTTTTTACCAGAGGGTAAATGTAAGGTTGATCTTCATGGATTTTGTGACGCCTCTGAATGCGGTTATGCAGCGGCAGTTTATATTCGTACTGTTGACAGCGCAGGTATTGTGTCAGTCCAGCTTGTTATGGCAAAGAGCAAGGTTGCACCGGTTAGGACGCGTTTGACCATACCAAAATTAGAGTTGTCAGGAGCTGCTCTCTTGACTCGCCTCCTAAATCACTTGGTAGAAACCTTGTATCAGAAAGTCGACATTAAGAATTAAGACGACATTAAGAATGTATTTGCGTGGACAGACAGCCAGATTGTTTTGTCTTGGTTACAGACTTCTGTCTATGCCTTGGAAGTATTTGTGGCAAATCGAGTTTCTCAAATCCAGCAGTCAAAAGCAGCGTTAGAATGGAGACATGTGCCGGGAGAAATAAATCCTGCAGACTGTGCGTCACGTGGCTGCGAGGCTCCCGTTTTGTTAGATCATAATTTGTGGTGGGGCCTCAGAAATTAGTTGAAACTGTTGACCCTCTTCCTGGTTTGAAGGTTCTAGCTGTTGTAAGGGATCCTGCTTTAGAACCGGATTGGTTGCTAAATCGATTTAGCTCTCTTGATAAATTGATAGGTGTAACAGGTTGGATCAAGAGATTTGCTCATAATTTAAGAAATAGGTCAAATAGATTGTCTTCTCTTGTGTTGTCTCCCAAGGAAAGAGAAGAATCGCTACTTTTTTGGGTACGGCAGGTTCAGGTCGCTCATTTTGAGTCAGTTTTGAAGGGTCTGACAGAAGGACGTAAATCAAAGGGTGCTATTGCACGTTTGAACCACTTTATTGCTAACGACGGTTTGTTGCGAGTAGGAGGAAGGCTGCGTCATTCTAATTTGCCGTATGAAACTTGACATCCCCTACTTTTACCTCAGGAGAGTCATTTAGTTACGTTGCTAATAACTGACAGACATGAGAAAAATTGTCATGCCGGATTGAATAGTCTTCTAGCGATTCTTCATCGAGAATATTGGATTTTATCGGCCAGGAGAGCCATTAGGAATGTAATTTTTCGTTGTGTTCAGTGTTATAAACTTAGAGCGACTATTGTACAACCTCAAATGGGAGACTTGCCCCCAGATAGAATCGTGCCTGCTAGGCCCGTCTCTGGTGTTGGCACAGATTTTGCAGGTCCATTTTCCATTAAGGTTTCATCGTTGTGGAATGCCAAGGTAGTTAAGGCCTACCTGCGTGTTTTTGTTTGTCTTGTGACTAAGGCAGTACATTTGGAAGTAGTTTCAGCTCTTAGTACTGAAGCCTTTGTTGCTTGTTTGTCTCGAATTGTCAGTCGTCGTGGTTTACCAAGTTTAATTCGGTCCGACTGCGGGACAAACTTTAAGGGATGTAATCGTCACTTCTCAGAAATTTATAAGTTTTTAGATGAGAATCAAGTTTTATTGAAACTTCTTTGTCACGTCGGGGTATTAAGTGGTAATTTAGTCCTCCTGCTTACCCTTCTTGGGGCGGTATTTTTGAAGCAGTTATTAAGGTGGCTAAGACCCATCTTCGAAGGGTTATTGGAGAAACAGTTCTTACGTTTGAAACAATTGTGAAATGAACGTAAAAAAATGTTTGTCAGTTAAGTTGCCAAAAATAAATATTCCCATGTTTTCTGGAAAGTATGATGAATGGGCTACTTTTAGGGATTTATTTAAAGCATTAATTGACAATAATGAAACTTTGGATGGAATTCAAAAACTTCATTATCTAAAAGGCTATTTGACGGGAGAAGCCGAGCAGCTTCTAAGACATATTCCAGTTAGCGCAATCAATTATTCTAGGTGTTGGGATATATTAGAAAAAATATATAATAACAAAAAATTCTTGTCACATCATATTTTAACCAGGTTTCTTAATCAAAGGAATCTAACATGTGAATCAGCCTCTGCTTTGAAAGAATTGATTGATTGCTCTAACGATTGTTTGTCGGCATTATCTAATTTAAACATAGATGTCAGTAGTTGGGACATTATAGTCATTCATATTTTAACGTCAAAGTTGGACCCGGAGACTAGAAGGCAGTGGGAATTCAATTTTACCAACTGTAACTCTTCGGATGAATTGCCTTCGTATGAACAGTTTAAGGAATTTTTAACTAATAGGTATCGTGCAATTGAGTTTTTGAATAGTAATGTTAAAGGTAAAGTAGTTTATAAGGATAAATACAAATCTTTCCATGCAAAAAATAATGTTCATTGTGGTTATTGTTCACAAAATCATGACGTGTTGCGTTGTAAATCGTTTTTGAATATGGAGGTTGATGAACGTAGAAAGTTTGCGTTAGAAAGTAAATTGTGTTTCATTTGTCTAGGTGGCAACCACACGGCAAAAAAATGCACTTCAAATAAACATTGTTCTATTTGCAATCGAAAACATCATACTTTGTTGCATCCCCGCGGAGAGGTTACTGTTGAGGCCAGCGGCTCTGCAAGTCAAGAAACTGCGGTGGTTTCTTGTATGTCATCAGATTGTGGCGATCGTGCAGAACAGGTTTTATTGGCCACGGCGTTAGTGAGAGCCACGAATAAGACTGGGTCAGGTACAGTGATACGTGCTTTGCTGGACCAAGGTTCTCAGTCATCGTTTGTTACGGAAAATATTGTGCAACAATGAGGATCAGTACAGTTATTGCAAATACAGTAGAAATATTTTTTACGTTATTCTTTATCGCACAAGAATGATATATCTTTTTGAATTATCCAAATCGGACCATTAGTTACGGAGATTTTAATTAATAAACATACGCCATTCCGGCCGCTAAAAGCCAACGTACGCGGGAGCGTGTGACGTCACTGGGTCCGTTGCGAACGCAGTCGGCAGTCGGCACTACGATTCTACGGAGCGACGCGCCGCGGTTTATCACTATTTTTGGCAATTTATTTAAATAAAGTTTTTGTTTAAGTTTAATTTTGCGATATTTAAGAATAAAACATAATTAATATGAGTGCTAATAAAGTAGAAGCTGGTTTTGTGCAAGCTCAATCGGATAACCTTCCAAAAGTGGATTCTTTTATGGTATTTGATTACCTAGGTAATCATTCCAAGTTCACCAGCGCTGAAATCCGAGGTTGGAAATTACAAAGGTAATGGTGCTGCTTATTTATCTAGGCACGTAGGTACTTATTAGTATTTTTTAGATTTAGGCTATTAGTGAAAGTAGTAGTAGGTGAGAATGGATGTAAAGTATAGTTACAGGGTCGTATTCAGAACTGTGAAGTGTTTGTAGTAGGTATCTCGTTAAACGAATGTTGTTTTAACTTAATTATTATGTACCTAGGTACAATTTTTTTTCATTAGACTAACCACTATTGTGTCGGGGGGGGGGGGATAAAGTAGGTAGGTAAACGTTATCAAAAAAGCAATGTTATTGAAATTAAGTTTGAGCATAGGTTCTTTTTGATAATAACTTGTAGTGATATTCAGGGTTTTGTACCCAAAGGGTAAAAACGGAATCCTATTACTAAAACTCCGTCCGTCTCGTGTCTACAAGTCCGTCCGGCCGCAGTCCATATGTCTGTTTGTCACCGGCTGTATCTTATGAACCGTAATAGCAAGCCAGTTAAAATTTTCATAGATGATGTGTTTCTGTTGCCGCTATAACAAATACTAAAAACGGTCAAGTGTGAGTCGCGTCAGTGTGAGTTTGTGTGTAATCCTCGATGTGCAACACGCGGTTGCCCGGTTTTTAATTTCATTTTTCCTACAAAAGTAGTGTTATGAACGCGTCAGCGATTTACGCCTACATATTCATATTTCATTGTATTTGTAAAACACTTGTAACAAATCATTCGTGACGGAAACTCGTGTAGCAAGAAATAAATATATAATAATCATCAAGGCTTTATCATTTATCAAGATCTATCCAGCACATCGTACTTTTGGCAGCATCAAGGCACCAGACGTAACAGTTTTTATAGATTATTTCGCGGATGACGTTAACCTATTTGCACTTTATTTAGTGAATGGTTCTCTACACTTGCAATCTATAACAGATACCGTAATATTGGTTGTCAATGGCTGTTTTTTTGCCAGCTCGCTCATTATTACCAATAAATCATTCGTTCAGTATATACTTAGGTTAGAACTTGAATATAGATAAAAAATATGATATTTTGTTGTGTGTTCATTATTTATTTTTCATATTATTTATTTATTTATTTTAGATCGGCACGTGAAACCTATGGAGATGATGCTGTAGGATATGTCCAAGTCCAGAGGTCGGGAAATGTTTGTACCGTAAAAGGAAAAATAACGCCTGAGCATAAAATAAAAAGTAAAGCGTATTGCTGCACATTTATATGTGATGAAAAAGAGGAGACGGTATTGAACGTGGAGTGTCATGATTGTGCGGCTCAAAAGGGAGGCTGCAAACATAGCGTAGCATTTTTGATGTGGCTCCATAGGCGCAGCGAAGAGCCATCACCCACTGAAAAAAAATGTTACTGGGCTTAACCAAAGTTGGCTACTATAGGCACATCTACAAAGTTTATAAAAGCTAAAGATATGGCTCCCAGCTCAGTTACTGATAACACTTATGGAGACAAAAACACAGATAACTCTGATGGAGACCAGTTTTACCTAGCAGTTGCACAAAGCCTAAAGGATTTTTCTATTAAAAATCAGTTGTCAGCATATGTGACAAAGAATAAGTTTAAAAAATTGTCTTTGCATAATCTCGTGTACCAGTATAAAAAGGAAGGCAATAATATTAAAAGTGCAGATGATTTTATTAACTATTGCTCTACTAAAATAAATATAGAAGAATGTCACAAAGCAGAGGAAGCAACAGTGTGTCAAGCTAGTACACCCTTATGGCATGAGTTAAGGTATTGTAGAATAACTGCGTCTAAAGTTCACGAAGCTGCTCATTGTAAAAAACCCGATGGTGCTTTGATTGAACAAATATTTGGTGCTTCTATACCAGAAACTCTGGCTATAAAAAGAGGGAAACGATTGGAATCCGATGTCAGAGCAGAAGTAGCTAAAACAAGGAAAATAGTAATTGAAAATGGTGGTTTCTTTTTAAAACCCGATTGGCCTCATTTAGGTGCTTCTCCAGATGGATTGACAAGGGAATACGTAGTAGAAATTAAATGTCCCTCAACAAAGAAAGGAAAGGAAAGTTTCGTAAAGAATAATGTTCTTGGTAGCAAATCTAAAGCTCAAATTCAGCTACAAATGTTTTTTTGTAATAAAATCAAGGGATTGTTTTGTGTAGCTGATGAAAATTTTGAAAAAAATAAGAACGTAGAAATATTTGAAGTAGACTACGATGAAAAATATTGTATTGATCTCTTAGAGAAGGCCACCATTTTTTGGAAATCATCGGTATTTCCAAAACTGGTTGAGACATAAAGAATACTCTTATTAATGTTATTGTAATAATATGATTTTGATTATGCAAGGTTGTCGAAATAAAACTATAAATAAACTGAAACATTTTTATTTTTACACCTGATTACTAAATAGACAATCCTGTAAATTAACTAAACCACAGGCTATTGTAACAATATTATCCAATAATTTTATGTATGAGATATCCACACATGCGTGAGGTCCGATCATTTTAAAGTCTCTCAACTTCCCTATGCTTCTCTCAACGTGAACTCTTATAGCAGCGATTCTCTTTGTTTGCAAGACTTCCTCTGCTGTAGGTTTTGAGTTGGAAGTCACACTAGGTGGTCTCAGGAGTGTGCAACCACGTTGTTCCAGTAAATGGGCAATATTTTTGAAACCTCTGTCAGCTAACACAATACTTCCTGGTGTCAATTTGTTAAGAAATCCGCTGTCTTCAAATATAGTTGAGTCTGGGGTCCTCCCTCCATATCCCTCAGAGATAAAATTTATTAATCCATCAGGTGTAATAGATATTAAGTACTTAATGGTGTTGCAGCTTTTATATTGAGACCAAGTAAGCGCTTGGTGCGAGGCGTTGCTAGGTTTCTCGATTTGAATTTCGAAACAATCGATTATTGAAATCGCTTTCGAATAGCGTTTTCGAAAAGCTATCGGCAAGTTTTCCCTGACATCATCTGCTGATGGCCAGATAATAAGCTGATTCAGACATAGTGCAACTTTTGGGAGAGTTTTTGTAAAATATTTAGTCACAGAACTCTCAGAGAGGCCAAAATGTATTGCAAGCATAGAGTTAGGTTCATGCCATCGGATTTTTCTTAAAGTAACCAAGATTTCAGTAGAAGACATTCCTGTGAAGTTTTGTAAATGTTTAATACAAAAGTATGAATGGTCAGGAATGCCTATAAGTAATTTTGGATCTCGAGATATAGCCATTACAGCGCCCTTTTGCATATGCTCATTAAAGACAATTTTGTTCATCTTTTTTGTTATTTCCAAAACATTCGATTCGTTATCACTAGTATTAACAACATAAGAACGACTAGTGTCACTTGAGTTGCTGATCGTGAAGCTAACGTTTGAATCAAGACTTTTAGGGATCGCTTTTTTAATAACTATGTGTTGTTTGCATTTTATTGGTGTATTATTAGATTTATTTTACATTTTTGGTTTCATATTAACCTGAACTGCTTGTGTTTTTTGTCCGGGTTGATTGATTTTTGATAATTCGTCTGTTTCTTCATTATTAAGGGGATCACTGTTGTGGATAATATTTAAGTCTTGATTCTCACACTCTACTACTTCAATGGGATGTAACAACAGGTCTTCGTGTACAATATCTTTACTTAAAACTCTTTCAAAATATTCTATATCTTGTCTTTTCTTGAAACCGGGTCTGTCAATTTTTTTCTTTTGAGGCTTTTGACATTCAAACTTATGAGGCAAAACTCCCTTCTTCAGTTTAAGCTTCCCTCCAATCAACTTAAACTTTACGTAATTTTCCATATCTTCTTCCACCTGAAATAGGTATAAAAATATATTTTTTGTATGTGTTAATGATATGTTAGCACATGAAACCTGTCTATTTTTTTAATTCGAAAAAAAAATTTACCACTATTTTGTTTTAATAAAAATATATATTCACTAGGGTTAAGCGGCTTGCTCGCGTAAAACAGTTGTCATGCTCGTGATTCCCGTGGGAACAAATCACTTATATGTTGAAACAAATTACATCAAAATCTGTTCAGTCGTTTATTTACGTGAAAAAGTAACTAACATCCATCCATACACATTATCCATCCATACATCTATCCATCCATACATACATACATCCTTACAAACTTTGACATTTATAATATAAAAAGTAAGATTATTTTGCTTCTAATAAGAAGGCATAGCTGAGGCAGACAAAGAAATGCACCACTGTCGTTTATATTATTAAAACCGCTCGATTGGTATATTTTTACTTTTTTAGCCGAGTACGTCCCTGTGGCTATACCCGCGTAAACCAGTTTTTTCGTCTCACTCACCGCGTCGTAAGTGACAAGCGGCCAGTAGTCACGCACACATGCATGCCCCGCGACCTTGTAATAGTGCAACCGTTTCGCGATGTTGTAGATAGGTATGCAGGTTTGCCTCTGTGTATCCGTTGATCTACTCATGTGTTATACGTAGGTACGTGGGTTTATTTACAAAACTCAAAAAGTAAATAGAAATATTTTTGTTAGTACAGTAGACTTAAAATAAAAGAATACATACCATAGCTTAGGTAAGTACACTGAACTTAATAGTACATAAGTACCAAAATATTATCAACTGAATAATAGGTATAGATAAGTAGATACGTACATCGAAATGATCTTCACAGCAATGTCTTGTAGTCAGGGCAGAGGGTGTAGTTTTATCATCTCTTTTTGCCATGGAATACCATTTTTTACGAAGTATTGGGTCTTTCGGCACGTTAAAAAATAGTTTTTCTGGCGTTTTAATGGTAGTATTTGTACATTTTGGCACTATACAATATTTATACATACTTAAAAATATGAAATAAACACAAATCAGACACTTAATTTGTTTCAAATTGACAATAAATGTTACAAAACACTGCGCGCTCTATCACTGCCAACGGCTAACTGGCGGCGACGGACCCAGTGACGTCACAGCTATCACGCGGGCCGGTCAGCACATTTCGTAAGTCATAAATTCGTCAATTTTTGTCGTAGAACAAAAATGTTTGCACTGAATATTAGGGATTTCTTAGCTCTATAAATCTGCATTCTCAACTAAAAACGTTACGGATCCTCATTGGGTTTGAAAAGAATCTCAATAAACGGTGAGATTTCAGGTGTCGGTGGCAATAGAAATATATCGTGCAATTCTATGGTAAATATTAAGTTAGCTTCGTTGGCTGACCCGCAAGTGACCTTTAAGGTGAAAGCGCTCGTTTTGAAATCTATAACTTTACCGATCCCTTCCAGGCAGGTTATTAACACTGATTGGAAGGACTTGCAATATTTGAAATTAGCCGATCCAAATTTTAACGTGCCAAGTAAGATCGATATTTTGTTAGGCGCGGAAGTATACGCTAAAATATTGCGCGATGGTGTAAAAAGAAGTCCATCAGGTAATTCCATTGCTCAGCTGACTAGTTTCGGTTGGATTGTGTCCGGAGCTTTAGGAAATTTGAAAAGTCAGGTTAATGTTAAGGTTTTTCATTGCCTTCAAACCGAAGATGATATCTTGAAAAAAATTTGGGAATTAGAGTCGGATAGTTACGTTCAACAAAAACTGTCAACTGAAGAAGAGTCCCTTTGCGAAAACAATTTTATTGAAAATACTACAAGAAATGGTGATGGTAGTTATGTCGTTAGTCTTCCTTTTAAAATTGAAAATCCTGAGGTGAAAGATTCACAGGTAATCGCTGAAAAACGGATTGAGTTATTAGAAAAAAGATTCAAAAAGAATCCAGAGTTTAAATTAAAATATAGCGACGTAATGATCGATAACTTACAGTTAGGGCATCTAGAGGAAGTACCGCCTTCTGAAATAAATAAAAGTACAGCCATTTACTTACCTCATCACGCAGTACCTGCAGATGAAGGGCACATATCTCCTGTAGTAGCTGAAAAAATAAAGGTCAATTACTACATGGACAATTTATTAACAGGGTGTGAAACAAATGCTGAAGGTATGGAAATTTACAGGGGTATGAAGGAAATTTTAGGGAAAGGAAATTTCGAACTACAAAAATGGACAAGTAACGACAGTGATTTATTAAAGGACATGATAGATGAAAATAAAAATAGCAAAATTAAAGAAAAACTTACTATCAAAACGGACGAAATAATAAAAATTGTAAGACTTACCTGGAACAGGAGTAATGATATCTATCAGTATGTGGTGACTCTAACACCCGTTGAAGAACCTGTAACGAAGAGAAAGATAATATCTGACATATCAAGGTTGTATGACCCATTGGGTCGGGTAGGGCCATGTACCATAGTGGCAAAGAAGCTATGGGTGGCAGGAATTGATTGGGAAGATGAAGTTCCAATGCATTTGCAGCAAGAGTGGTTAGATTATAGAGCCGAGTTACCTTTGTTATCTGACATTCGAATACCTCGGTGGATGGGTGCTCGCAAAGGTGACAAGCTAGAAATACATAGATTTCCAGACGCGTCGAAGTACGCATACGCTGCCATAGTTTATTTGCGTGTTGTGAAATCGAACGGTGAAATAAGGGTTGCTTTAATCACAGGAAAAACCAAGGTTGCACCTGTTAAGCAAGTTTCAATACCCAGGTTGGAGCTTTGCGGAGCAGTTTTGCTGAGCAGGCTCATGGTAGAAGTAGCTCATGTTTTAAACATTGATAAAGCAAACCTACATGCTTACACGGACTCCACAGTTGTACTTGCTTGGCTCAACAATTATCCTAGTCGGTGGAAGTTTTTCGTTGCCAATCGAGTCTCGGAGATCTTGACAAACTTAGATGCATCCTGTTGGTCACACGTGTCTTCGCAACAGAACCCGGCAGATGTAGCATCTCGGGGAGCGCGCTCTTCGGAATTGATTAATTGTACATTGTATTACAACGGGCCGGAATTTCTTTTGGATGAGGAAATATTTTATAGAAACCCTAGAGAGTGTTTAACAGATTAAGAAAAAATAAAAGTTGTTTGTCATGTAACTGATTATGAAAATGATGTAAATTTGGAGAAGTTTTCTACAATAATTCGATTAATTAGAGTAATTGCATATTGTAGACGTTTTATTAATAATTCAAAGAAAAGTTTAGCGGAAAAATATTGTAATTAAAATATATCAAAGTAAGGAATGGGAAGTAGATATAATATTAATAAAACAAAATATAAACTTACCGAAAAGTAGCAAATTACGGTCGCTCAATCCAATCCTTGATGATGAAAAAATTTTGCGTGTAGGAGGTAGATTAGAGTATTCGTTGCTTGACTCTAGTAGAAAACACCCGATCATAATTCCAAAATCACATCTCGCGGAATTAATCATTTTGGACGCTCATAAAATAACGCTTTAAGGTGAGCCTCTATTAACTATACCGGACACCAATTACGATGATCACAACCTTAGTTCGTTACGGAGATGGTAGTATGCTCGGCGAATGGTTCAAGACTTTTGGCGCAAGTGGTTGCAAGAGTATTTAAATAGGATTTTTCAACGGTACCGGTGGTCGAAACAGGAACCTCCCTTTGCGGTTAACGACATTGTTGTTGAAACAGAGGATGGGTTGCCACCTAGCCGATGGTTATTGGGTAGAGTATTTTATTTGTTGTAAAGTCAAACGCTTAGTTTGTCTTTAGCGGGCGGTTATGTATAATTAGTTTAAGTTGGTAATTGTATGGCGTAGTTCCATCGATGGCCGCTAGATGGAGCTAACTGTCTTTTAAATCACACATGTGAATGGAGAAATCGTTTTGCTTATACTCGAACGGTTTTAAATGTATTGTGTGTAGCGATTTGGGAAATATCCTGAATATATACTACATCATTGTTTTTGTGGCTTTCATTTCGCCTCCCCTCGGGAACCTGAGCTATAGTTTGTTTAATACTTTCAGTTAAAATTCATATTACCTTAATTGTTCGGAATAGATCGCAAGCCTAAGTTGAAATCTGCGGGTAGAAAAATATATTAAAATTATTTTGTGATAATTCTACCGCAACCTAAAAATGTTGAGAGCGGCCGAGCCGTCATCGCTCGTCAGTGGAATAAAGGTTACTTTGAGAGTTTGAGTGGTATGCAAGTGTTAGTCCCTTGCATAGAGATGGGTAACTCAACAAAAAAATTTGAGCTGCAGATCAGATCACAGATCAAATAGTTGAGTCAGATCATTGAGCTGCCTCACAGATCAGATCAATTTTCGATTATAAGGTAAATATTACAATGTGAGCTGGTGGTCTTTCGGTCGCTAGCTTTGAGCGTCAGCGCGACTATGCTTCGAATGATCTGACTGATACAATAATAATCTTACTTATATGTGCTTGTCATAAAATTCTTGTCTTGTCTTGTCAATTACACAGTTAGTCCGTTAGGCACTGTGGTTAATAAAGAGCCCCGGCTTTAACATCGCGAGGTCGCGGGTTCGATCCCCGCATGTGTTTCGGATGTATAAATTTATTTAGATAATACCTAAGTGATATTATGTAAGCTAACTCTATTACGCTACATAGTAACTTGTCGTACGTAACCCATCATAATGACATAACACAGGCCGTTAGCTTACTTACTTTCCATGGAATCTGTGTCAGGGGATTTCATTTATTTATTTAATATAATTATTATTAAGGAACCTTCCTATTTGAGTAAGTTAGTAGGTAAGTACCAACTTTATTTGCAACAAAATTTTCTGACATGCCACCTAAATAATTATAATTTCCGAGGCGTCACTATGGCTCCGGTACGGTGAATCACCGGTCAGAGCGCCTGCCCAAGTGGAGACTCGGGTTCGATTCCCAGTCGAGCAATTTTATTCAGTATTTTTCCTATCTTTACGAGATTATGTATTCAATAAACATTATAAAATGCAAAAACTTATCATTGTTTCTGAAATATACCTAAGTAAATAATGGGTAATAAAGCTCTCAAGTAATAACGCAAGGCGCAACATTCAATATCGATGGCCTGTTTAGGTGTGTAGTGTGGGTAATTACTAATTAGCCTTGCCTTCCATGCCAGAGCTCACGGGTTCAAAAACTGGCCGAGTGAGGGCGGATATTATATTGATATTTTCTTTCTAGTCATGGATATGTAGGTAGGTATCTATGTTTATTATTTAAATTATGAATCTGATATTTATGTGCCTTTATACTTAATTATTGTAAAATTAATACCTCTAAATTTGTCAAACGTGACATCAGATGGTTTTTATAGCCTCTAGTGTTCTGCTTACCCACTTCCCCTTCCTCTACCCCTAGGGATACAGGCGTGAAGTTATGCATGTATGTAAAATTAAAAATATATCTATCCTACATATTTTTACATTTCTCGAGTTTTTATCCGTTATCTAATCTAAGTACCTAGTATCCATTACACAAGTTCTTAAAGATGCTTAGTTTTAGCCAGATAATGTGGTGTGATGGTTAGGAATATTTATAATTGTAATAAGTACCTACCTAAAATAAATAATTTGGAAGGCATCAGTCAAGTTGCGATGGCGCCAGGTTGGTTAATTTAATTTTATTTAGACCTATCTTTTGCTCTTGTAACTAAAGTACCTAAACTTTTTTCAATTCAATTCAATTTCATTCAATTCAATTCAATTATTAAAGTACCTAAACTTTTTCTTGCATCTCTCTATGTGTAAAAAAGCGCATTAAAATTGTTAAGTACGTAGTTTTAAAGATCTAAGCATACCTATACATAAACAAGACAGCGCAAAGCGACTTTATTGCGATTCAAAGTAAGAATCTATTTACCTACCTACCTACATACTTAGATTAAACTTATTTTATGTTAATCCTTAGTTCTTAAATGTGAATTAAAGCTTTAGCAATTGAGACAATACAATAAGGAATTTACAAACACAAAACTTCTAACTAGATAATTAAAATTTACTCACACAAAATCACATCACATACTTACCTATCTACTTTATCTGTGATCTGTTCTGCATTCTGCAGCTCAAAAATTTTAGTTGAGTCATTGAGTCAGCTCATATCATAAGTCTATCTAACAAATACGCAAAAATACATGTTGCCAAATGTGCACCCCAACCAAATGACTGTCTTCATACTATTGTACGGTCTACAACACTTTTATTGTTGCTATGTTGATTAGATAAGTGGAACGCGCCCCACGTGCATGATGTGTTGTTGCCTGTATGAATTTGTCATGCAACGTCGCATATTATCCTGATTTAACAAATTGCAGTCAACTTTGTTTGATTGAATTAAGAATATTAAGATTTCATTACATGATTGTTATGTGTATATTTATATTTTTATATTTATCGATCGATATTCTTATTTAGATACATTGATGGATGCACTTATTAGATTTTAATAATATGTAGTAGGTACTTATCTATTTTGTGTTGGTAAATGTTTACAAAAATATTATGTTTGAATTGAAATGTGTTTAGAAAGTTTTTTAAGTTTATTAGGTACCTACCTACACAGTAAAATTTGTTTAGGCATGCCGTCTTTTAATATGGCTGTGAAGGAAGACTTCATAAGTAGGTACTTAAGTACCTACTTTTATAAATATTTTGATAACGTATTTTATAGGTACAGGTAGTAAGTTATCTAACTACCTAGTTGATAGTTTTGTGACAAAAAACCGTGATGTAGGCTATCTAGGTAGGTACTAGTTTAGGTCATACAATCAACGATTATAATTAGGTAGGTACCTATTAAAAACAAACCATAAGTTCATCCAGCTCAAGAAGATGTTTGAAATACAAAACGTTTTTTAAAGCATAGGTAGGTACCTCAATAAGAACCTATAATAAACATACCCACCTAAGTATATCTTGCTTTTAACAATAAGTACCTACTACATGTATACTACATATTCTACATAGATATGGTACCTAGGTAAGTAGCCGCGAAGGAGTCGAAATCTATTGAGTACATATACCTAGGTACCTACATACTTATAACACGTGAGCCTACAACTTTGGTAAGTAGTATCTAAGTCTTTAAATACACCTTATCTTACTTCTTACTAATATTATAAATCTGAAAGTTTGGATAGATGGATGGATCCGTCCATCCGACATCCATACATGTCTATAGGTACATGAATATTTGTTCCTAAATCGCGGCCAAACAAGTCAACGGATTTGCATAAAATTACCTATATCTTAATATAGTTATAGTGTAGGTACCTATAGTCTGGAATAGCACCTAGGCTACTTGTTATCCCGATATTCCGGCGGGATTCGAAATTTTATATTCAGACTAAAATATACCTTAGGTAGATAGGTCTACCGAAAAAAAAACACATAGATATAATTTCGTACTACACACCAGCTAGAACGAACGAAAACCATTGTTGGCGCGAAACAATTAAATTACTGCCTATTACATTTTAAATAAAAATATCAATAATGTGCAAAGCACAAGATCAAGGTCAAAGTACATAGATGCACTTTCATGATTAAAATCGAAATTGCAACTTTATGTCTAATACAATAAAATCGAAAGTTCAACTTATATTGAAAAAACGCCCCTTTTATCTAACATATTATTAACTTCTTCAATAAAACAAGACTGTATGTACACACAGTTAAGGTTCAAAACCGCACAAAGCCATTTCAAATATTTAGTTCATTTTAGCGTGCTCGAATATTATTATTATTATTTTAAACACAATATTTGCGTAATACGACCAAATGCAATTTGTCATGCATCCATTGCCGTTTTAACATACGAGTCGTAACGATAGGTCAATGCAGGGATTCAATGGATATAAAATACAAAGTGTTAATATTACGATCGCGAGTACGTAATAATAATAATAAAAAAGGCATTTTTGTTAGATGTACTATTTAAATTTCTTAAAGTTAGTGTTGATTTAACATTACACAAAATAAGAGGCATTTTAAATATTTTCATTACGGTTGACGTCGCCTACCTCTAGTAGCCTCTAGCAAAAACCTAGTAAATACCTTTACCTTTACCTTTTAATAACTTAAGTACCTAATTTATAAGTGTTGTGATTTTTGTGCGTTGTGGATTTGTGTTAAAATATTATGTCGACCAAAAAAAGTGATGCTTGGAATCATTTTTCCGTACTGGAAAATACAAGCAAGGCTAAATGCCTTTATTGTGGCCAGCTTGTTGCGTTTTCTAGAAATTCGACCGGCAATTTAAAAAGACATTTGAAAAAGCATCCAGGCGTAACAACTTCCCGCATACCAATAGCTACGACACATATTACCGAAGAAACTTCCCCGTTCGAGAATAATACAACAGCGCGACCATCCTCATCTACTTCAACCTCAAGTAATCTGCATTTGCAACCATTCTCCTCAACAATACCTTTGCCATCCAAAGAAACAATAGCGTCATATTTTATTAAACCGATGTCCAATAAAAAAACAAAAGAACTTGATCAACAACTAGTTGCCCTCATCACCAAAGAATACCATCCGTTTAGCCTAGTAGAAGATCCGGAGTTTAAGAAATTTGTAAATTTGCTGTGCCCATCTTACCAGTTACCTACAAGAAAAACTTTAACCTCAAGCCTTATACCTGCGCAATATAATGTTGTACGCGAAAAAGTAGCAGAAAGGTTAAAACGCGCCTTTGCTGTTTGTATAACTGTCGATGGTTGGACTAGCCGCAACAATGATAGTTTTTATGCGATGACGGCGCATTATATAATTGAAGAGGCGCATAACTTGAAAATGGCGTCAGATTTATTAGGATGCGTTTCCTTTCCTGAGCGGCATACTGCAGAAAATATATGCAGCAAAATTAAAAACATGCTCCTCCAATGGAACCTGTGCAACAAGGTTACTGTAGTGGTATCAGATAACGCTAGCAACATGATAGCGTCAGTAAAGCTTGGGGGCTGGCGACATTGGGGGTGTTTTGCCCATGGACTTAATCTGGTAGTACAGACAGGCTTGAGAGAATTACAGGCAATTACAACTAAAATCAAAGTGATCATAAATTATTTTAGAAGAAGCTCGTATGCCAGCGCACAACTGAAACAAACGCAAGAACGGATGGGCTTACCTAATTTGAAATTAAAAACTGATGTTCCAACCCGTTGGAACTCCACATATCTTATGATCCGGCGCATTCTGGAAATTAAAGTAGCTGTAGTTGCAACTCTGGCTGTTTTAGGTGATCACTTTCATAGATCCGAAGGAGTAGACACCGACACAATGTCCACACTAAACAGCCGCGAATGGCAAGTTGCCGAACAAAGTGTCGAGGTACTCGAAATTTTCGACATTATCACTAATGTGATAAGTGCTGAAAAGCAAATTACTGCCTCTACAATTATTTTATTTTGCAAGCAAATACACAAACATCTCAGTTTGCTGGTGGATCGTGTCGACTTATTGCCAGAAACTAAAGCATTGGCACAGACTTTTTTGCACCTGCACAAGAAGCGATTTGAAGCCATTGAAGACAACGAGTTGATAGCTCAGTGCACTATTTTAGATCCGAGGTTTAAAAAATTTGGATTTTTACAGGAATCAAAATATCAAAAATCTGTTCAAATATTGTACACCAAAGTGTCCCATTTAAAATTAGCAGACGAACATCAAGTCACTCCAGAAGAAGCAAATCAATTCAACAACGTCGCCGTTGACGATAATAGCCATCGTACACGAAGAGAATTGCTTCTTTGGAAGGACTTTGATGATGAAGTAAAGAAAAACCAAACCCCGACTAATGCTCTTGCAGCCGCAGTAGTTGAGGTTAATAAATATCTTGATGAGCCATTGTTGCCACGGACACAAGATCCTCTTTTGTGGTGGCATCAAAGGCGAAATGTTTACCCTCGACTGTACCAAATCGTTAAGACTCGGCTGTGTATCTTAGCAACTTCGGTGCCTTGCGAAAGGATATTTTCCAAGGGGGGGCAAATAATATCAGATCGCAGGACCCGACTGGACACTAAAAAAATTGAGGAGATAATGTTTCTTGCTTTTAATTTAAATAACAATGATTAATATCTATTACTTGTCTATATTGTATCTCGATTTGTATGTATATATTTAGTCGTTATCATCTTATCACTTCCATACCAGAGGTCCGCATTCGAATCCTGGTAAAGGCCGATATATTATATATATTTGCTTTGGAGTCATGTGTAGTGTATGTAGATATGTTCATTTCATTAATTTTTTTATATTTACATAAAACAATCATCTATGTGTGTTTATACAGGGTGTCCCGCAAACCCTATATAATTCCTTCACGGATGTATTCTAGTACCCATAAGGATTACAGAAAAAATATAAGAAAAGAGTAAAACGAAATTTATTGCTTTCATACAAAAATTTAGAAATAAATTTCGTTTTTTTTTTCTTTTTTTATATTTTTTCTGTAATTCTCATGGGTAGGTACTAGAATACATCCGTGAAGGTATTATATATAGGGTTTGCGGGACACCCTGTATATTTTAAGTTTTGTTATTCAATGGGGTGATTTACAAATATTGGTGTGATTGTTAGAATAATTATATTTTTAAATTTGTTTATAACATAAAAATATAGTTTAAGAATGGGTTTTTACGGTTGGTTTTATGTTGAGAAAAGAATTTTATATTTTGTTTCCGAAAGAGAAAAATTAAATTTTGAGAAAATATTGTGCACTGAGCTATCAACTCCATTTCTTCAATGTTTTCTAATTATTCCTAAGGTTTAACAAGTCTGCAAAAATGTCTTGGTTTCTGCCAATAAGTCGATACGATCCATCAGCATACTGAAATGTTTGTAAATCGGCAGAGGGAAGCTTTTTATACCTACTTTATTAATTTTTTAATGTTGAAAAAATATGTTTATATTTTGGTCATTTTTATTGTTTTTATTGTTAGTTTTTTACTTATATGTTATGAAACGATCTATATATATATATTTTTTTCTTGTACAAAAATGGTAATTCTCTTTTTTTTGGTTTATGTTCATCTAATATTTTACGATATTGCTTATTAATTTTTGTGTTCGGAGAAGATTTTTATAGTGTGGTTATTTTTTTGTTCTTGTGTTGATAAAAGATTTTTATATTTTTATGTTTTATGTTCAGAGAAAATTTTTCCGTTTTTATAACTATTTCATTTTTTTTGCTTTGTGTTCATAGAGGATTTTTCTGTATTTTCAACTCTTTACTTTTTATGTTACAAAAATATTTATACAATTTATTTTTAATTTATTTTACAAATCTTTTTTAGTTTAATTAAGAGTTTGTATATTATATTGCTTTTGCTTTAAATATATTATTTCTGTTGAATAGTGATTTTCTAGTTTTGTTTTTTTTTTTCCTAATTGATTATACATATACGTATATATACCAAAGCGTACGTACTCAATATATTGAAGGCGGGTTTCAATACCTATTGAATCTCAATTCAAAATCCTTCTATTTAAACACTAAAATGTATGAGCGTTACCTACCATGCGACCAACATCTAGATCTGTTGTCACGGAAACGCTAAAACATTTAAGTGTTTACAAAAAAGGATTTTGGATCGAGATTCAATATTGAAACCCGCCGTTTGTGGATGGATCGTGCTGTTGCATCTTATAAAATGAAAGCTTCAAAGAAGCAAGACAAATGAGAAGCAAAACATAAAATAACTCCTAAGTCCTAACCTTTAGAGATGAAAATATTTTGTCGCTTCATTTTGATTAGGTGAACTATTATTACTTTGTACCTAACCAGTTAAGTATGCATAATTGCAAACAATTTTGAATCTTACTACATTTGCAATAGGTATGCAAATATAAAAATTAAAAAATCCTTTTTTTTTAAATAAATCTTATTTTAAATTTTTTATGAAGTTGAACTTCTATGATTAAATAGTTTTTAATATATTTTGAATATTTTAGTACCTACCTAGTCGTTCGTCATGCTAGTTATTTCTGTTTTGTTTTTGAAATTTCTCAGTTCTTTAAGTTTTTAAGTTATAGTTTCTGATTTAGAGTTATTACAATTGCAAATTTTTCATTTAGATACCACTTTTCACAGTAAAAATTACTGCTGAATACTAAACACAATCGATAGCCAAATGGTACAGAAATCGTTTTTGTTTTATTTTTATTTATTTATATTCCCACATATACATTATAATCCCATTTTTTGTGTGAATGTAGTTTATCTTTTTACTCAAATCGATGACTAAGAACAGATCTTTCTCATGGTGACCGATCTTAATGGTCCTTATAGGTACCTTCTCGTACATTATTAGTTCAGCTCAGTAGATTTGGAAACCAGCTATTAGGCGCGGAAGAAAATAGTTGCAAAATAAATGCCGCATAAGTATTAGCACCTAGCTATAAACAGTACGACCTGCGAAAAACCGCCCAGCTTCAATGCGCCTCGCCTCATTTGTCAAATATCATATAGGTAAGTGTAGTATATGTACTTAGGTACCTAATAATTAAGTAGGAACTTCAATCAAACACTATAATAAAAGAATTGCCGCGCTTCAATTAATGTGCCTCTCGTAAAATGTTATATTCGTGTTAGTCACTTCAAATAGCACAAACACATCGCCGCGCTTCATTTGAAGCGGTAAATTGCACTGACGGCTCAGTACAAAAATGAACTTACCAACCCTTTTTAATTCATGTCCCATCCAACTTTATGACCGTTTATGTTTACTTTTTATTCATCGCTTCAATTATGAAGATCAAAAGAAATTGTAAATAGCGCCATCGCAAATTAGTTTCAGAACTTTTTAAACGAAAATAAAATAAAACACAGATGTCAAAATTAGTTCCTGACAGCCGTCAAAATCTTAGCTTTTCTTTTCGATAGTAATCTAATCGAAAATTAACTTTATTCAATGGACATACGGTGCTGTCAGACACATACCTACTCTCTCTCACCGGCCGCGCTTTAATTTTGATTGAGCTGTGAGTCACCATTTTCGTTCGTGATCTGCAGATCAACAGATCAGTTCTATGTGATCTGAATCATTGAGTCAGCTCAGATCTGAGTTACACACCTCTACCCTTGCACAGTTTAAAGTTTATTATCGCCCCGTTTATATATTAGTATTTCTTTAAACGCGAAGATTTGGTTGCGCGCATTGTTTATAATAATCGAAGGAACTATTTCGTGGCGTAA
>CALYBW010000015.1:0-100897 GCA_944452665.1 Stenoptilia bipunctidactyla
TAGATAATGTTGTGTGAGTGTCAGAAATATTTACTATTTATTATTTATTTATTTATTTATTTATTTATTTATTTATTATTTATTATTTATATATTATATATTACTTATATTACTGTTTATTCTTCTAAAATCATGTTTTTTAAATTTTTGCGATTCGTAGTTACATTGTATCTATTAGGTTTACATCAAAATGATGCATCTCTTTCAGTGACGTCTATATTGAACCTTGTTTTAAATTTCGATGTTTCTAGGAAACCAAGAGATTTTTAACCGACTTCCAAAAAAGGAGGAGGTTTTCAATTCGTATGCATGTTTTTTTTGTGTCTTTGTTACACGATATTTCGGACAATTATGAATCGATTTTAAAAATTCTTATTTCGTATGATGGAAGATACTTCAGTGCGGTCTCATACAAATTTCATTGAAATCGATTGAGTACTTCTTGGAAATACTCATGTATGATTAATCAAAATATGTATGATTTCGGAGAATGTTTACATTGACGACATTATAATTCAACCAAAGTTTTGACGTGAAGTTGGTTTTTTTTAATGCTCTGCATTCGTTAATTATTTGGCTTACATTTTTAGTAAAATTAAAAAAAAAAAAACAAATATATTTTTTGAAGAGAAAAAATCTAAGGAATTTCACAAAACACTTGATGAAGTCAGTTATCACATACTTCGGCTTTAACTAGTTGTTGATAGTTGTTAAATAAGATATTACGGTAGACCAAGAGACAAAAAAAGCCGGCAGAAAAAAACTCTTGGCACTCTTTTTCAGTCAGAATTATCAAATTAATAAAATTAGGTACAGTACAAATTGACCGTGACATGAAAAAACAACAAACACAAGACAGCTAATTGTGAGAGCCAATGTCATGCCACAACCTAATTTCTTACATAGTAGGTGCAACAATGAGCTATGGATGCACAATACGAACATGACAAACTGGGACCAGAGTATTTTAACAAGAATGGAATAAAATAGTCATAGTATCATTAGCAAAACGATCTGGCACCGTAGTTTGTTTATAAGAGTCGATACAGCCGCTTGAAAGACTTTTTTTAACTTTATCGTCACGAGTAAAATATGTGTGAATAATTTATACGTGTATTATTATTATTATACGTCTGGTACGTGTAGGGCTGGCTTAGAACAACCCTACCGTCGCTGGATAAGCGTGTCGTGAAAAGCTAGCGACCACCCTTCATATAAAATCTGCCGCCAAATGTTACTGCTCCCCGTTTTCAGTTCCTTTTGGTGGCAGCCGTCAGGATGCCGCTCGCTGCGCAGCCTCTAGCTAACGATTGGCTGTCGCTCCGATTATGATCAGTAGCCTTCGTTAAGGCTGATCATTAAAGGATGTTTAGTGGGTATACTCAGGCGTTCTGAGGAGTCTCGTGGCCGCTCTTGCAGTCCCCATACTGTCTGGGTAATCTAAATCTGTTAGCCACTGGGGTTAGCAGCTCTTAAGAATTCCCTTTCGTCCGTAACAGGATTCATCCTCCTTCTGCTAAAGCTTGCTTTTGTGGGTGGCAAAGAATTTTTCTTGGTGGAAAAACAAAAAAAAAAACTACCGACCCGACGGCCATCTTCGACCTCATCTTCATTTACCATCAGATGAGACTGAGATCAAACGCGGGATAAGTCTTTAAAAAATATATATTTATATACAGGGTGTCCTAATACTATGGGACATCAAGGGAAAGTACATGAATTATAGCAGATAGGGTAATTTGCTGAAAGAAGACTTTATATGATTATTTTACATTTGGAAAGGATGAGTCAAAGTAGATTTACGAAAGAAGCGTACAGAGCAAGAATGGATGGTGCTGTCGGAAGGGGCCGCCCTAGGCGAACGTATGGCGATCAAATTGGCGACGTTCTTAAAAAGGGTCTAGTTAAAAGTACCCGTAACCGGCGATCATGTATGAAAAGATTGATGAGCGTGGAGGAAGCGAAAGAAGTATGTCTGGATAGAAGCAATTGGTGTTCCCTTGTCTCTGCCTTTCTTTCTTTCTTTCTGCCTACCCCAAAGTTAGACAGGCGTGAGGTTATGTATGTATGTATGATTTTTAAACATTAGTACTTCTGCATTCAAACATTTTACGTGCATTTCTCCACTTTTTTGCTTTCAGCATTTTTATATACTTATGTTTTTAATTTGCTTAAAATGATCGATTTCACGATGTTCCTTACTTTTAAAATGCTACTTAAGATTAATATTACTTAAGAAGAATTATTATTTTTTATCCATTCTTTCGATTGGCATTTCAAAAAATGGGGGTGTTTTTTTCGTATTTTTGATTGGTTGGATTCGTAGCCGAAGCATCTTTAAATGCAGAATTACTAATATTTAAAAATCATATAAAGTCAAACTATATCACGTTTTAAAGGCGTTTTTGTGGGCAATAGGCTGAACTCCTGTCACTACAATAGTCTCTTTCCATCTTTATAATACCTCCAAATTTGTTAAACGTGGCATCAGATGGTCTTGCAACCTCTGGTGTTCTGCCTACCCTATAAGGGATACAGGCGTGACGATATGTATGTATGTATGTATATAAAGTCTTCTGTCCGCAAAATACTCTATCTACGACATTTAACACACTTTCCCTTAATGTCCCATAGTCTTAGAAAGCCCTGTATAATTCCTGGATATTTAAGATGATTTTAAAAAGCTGCAGTTTTTTTTTTGCTCTGTTTTATATTACTCTTTATGTCACCCAATGTCTGATGAATTATCTGTCTTTCTATCATCAGTTTTAGCTAAAATGCAAGTTTATTTACCATAAAAAGTGCCACTAACATGTGTACTAGAAAACTGCCTAGTAATCTCATCAGAAAAAAGCTTGGCCTACACCAACTGTCAAATAAGATAGTCAATAAAATGTCATTTAAAATGATTTAAATAAAATATATTAAAACGTCATTGCGTAGCTATAAGTTTTAACTTAAATGGACACCACAATTTCTCTGACAAGTACCTACCTACAATTTTCATTTCACGTTCGGCATACATTGACCCAGAACAAGCCATAGACAAATAGAAACTAAACAAAAAGGTTGGAAAGCAACTTGTACTTGTTGACTTATCAAAGGTTTGTTAAAATTTACTTTATTTAAACAATTTAATTACCCTCTCGAAACCCTCTAATTTTGCTGAATAGTTTTCCTTGCTACATAATCATTCAATAATACTAAAACGTTGTCTATCTGACCAGGTTATACTCAAAATAGCTAAGTATTTAACTAAACTTATACCTTGGTATAACTGAAAAAATATGCTTAATAAAAACACCTGACCAGGACTCGAACCTGGGACTACCGCTTGCGGACGGGTGCTATTTCAACTGAGCTACCGGGCTCTGGCAACACGCCACCGACATTACTTAGCTAGCATAGGTATTCTGTTTTATGTTTTATTGCTAACGTAGCTCCATCTAGTGGATAGCTTTACAGCTAAGGCATTTTATACAGGGTGACTGCTGACAAATTTTAGATATTGAAGGAGAGCACTCTGTAGGTACTCGATTGTAGTCATAATTATGTCATAAAGCAAGTACCTAATTTTTCAATTGAATTCTTTAAAAATAAATAAAGTTTTGTTACTACTTTACTTACGCCTGAGTCAATCGCGACACGTGACCTGGCACGCGTATCGATGCCAACGCTAGTGTAACCATGCATTGCGTAATCAATTTTTTAACTTTCGGGTAAGTTTACTCAGTAAATAATTACCTTTTTTTCTGCAGTTTGACCTTAAACTATCACGTCCTCAAATTTTGAAAGTGACCTACCAGTCACTCTGTATAGCATATTTATTTGAGCATAAAGCACCATCTAGACTGTTTAAAACAAAACATCAAACTAAGTTGACTTTGCTAGTTTACAACTGAACAGTGAAGACGGCGGTTTATAACCAAATTTCGCATGACCTTGGCGGGACCTCGGTTGGCGGGAGCTAGTTGTAAACGGCGGGGCTTAGAATCACCGACATACATCTACATAGACAACGAAAGTGTCACGATTTGTATTGAAACCAAGCGTGTCGACTTTTTAAGACCTATTGTGACGTCACAGCTGATATTTATTACTGGGAAATACAAACAGATTCAGAGACAGCGATGCCGCTGATAAAATCGATTATTAAGAACGATATTAATATTTTGGAATCGATTTTCTAACAGGCATACATACGCACGGATTAAATCTAGCGGCGACCAACCTTGACGCTTCATCGGGGTTCGGACACGCAAAGTACTTGCATTTGCGTTATCCATGTAGATGTATGTCTGTGTTTAGGACAGTGTGTACGCTCGTTATTGTATATTTTACTATATAACTATAAATGACTCGAGTTTTGTAGTTTTTTAGCCTGCGTTTCAACCTTTCCTTATTTATATCCTCAATTGCATACAATCGCGAAGATGTTGCCGACGCGGGAGATCAAAGCGTATTGACAATTTGGGGCGTGGCTTAGCGTGACCTTGGTTTGTGTCCTTGTTTGCAACCACCGTTTATAAGGCCGGCGCCAGACTTAGCTTCACATGTAGGAACACATGTTTGATTGCTATATGTGGCACTGGACTTTGGATATGTGTTCAAAGTTTGAACAAAGATTTGCACTTTGCCATGCGGTGTCGGTGTCGGTCTTTTTCGACACATCAAAGCGTTCAAAGTTGAATGTATTAATAAAAGTGTTTGCGAAGCAAGTCTGGCAGTTAAAGTCAATATGTGTTCAAATGCTTTTGCAAAGTCGTCAAAGATATGTAAAAATCTTTGAAGCTATGTCAGGCGCCCGGGTAACAGTGCGGATTGTACTCGGAATTTTTTGTCAACAACTTAACCTTAGATAACCTTGGTTGGAAGCATTGGTTTTAAACAGTCTAGCTGGGGCTTAAATGAGCATTACTGCAATCTGTTGACGATGATGTTGATGAAATGCAAAAACTTAAAATAGTATATTTCATTACGAGTGCGGAAAGCCTGTCATTGCAAAGAGTTCCGACAAATGTCTACACGAGCCGAGGCGCAGCCGAAGGCGAGGGTTGACAGTCGGAACGAGTTGCAATGACGGTTCCGCACGTGTACTGAACGACTATTTTTAATACAGTTGCGAAAAAATGAAGCAATTTAATAAAATAATAAAAATACAACAAACTCAATAATAAACAAAATGGCGCCAACCGTAAAAGAATATAAGCAAAGATTTTTTTTGTTTTCTTCACACATCCTGTCTGGGTAGGCAAGGGAACTATGCCCATACAGCCAAGTCTTTAGTAGATTTTTTTATTAATATGTAATGAAAATTAAATGTAATGAGATGAAACCTAACCTAACACATTGAATCAAATCATTAAATCTGATATTGAAACAAATTAGTAGCTTCTTTTCAGAAATATTTGCATGAATCTTTAAAACTTCTATGAATTTTTTTAGTAAAAACTTCGTGGTTGGTTTTTTTCTTTTTAATAGATATTATTTTGACACTTGGGAAAGAAAAAGCACGAGTGCGTAAAAGCCCACTTTCCGAACGCTATACGTCCCTGCAATACGCCACTTTTTGAGCAACTGTATTAAAAATATTATTACACCTTAGTATCCTGGAGTGATGTTTTTTATTTATAATCGTGCGTTTCACCTCAATCTCACATAGTTGTAAGTGAGAAGATGATAGAGGTTTAGAAAGAGCCTGGCTATTCATAAAACATTACCAAAACACAGCACTGTCGAAGCGGTTATATTTAGCGGCAGATGTTATATGATTATCCCATGCTGGACTGGGAGCGAAGGAAAAACGTAGAATGTACCAGCTGCTTCTCTTCCCAGGAATACTGTAAAAGTCAGTTAAAGAACAAAGGTTTTATTGGCGTGTCTTGTGGGCGATAGGCTGATCCCCCGTCACTGCAATAGTCTCTCTCCATTATTATAATACCTCCAAATCCGTCCAACGTGACATCATATGGTTTTATAGCCTATGGTGTTCTGCCTGCCCCATAAGGGATACAGGCTTGAAGTTATGTATGTTTTGCATGATTAGGGGTCGCTCTCCAGACGGGTCCTGAAGGGATCTTTTAAGCAATCGGATTAGTCGCTTGTTATGAGCTTTTTACTATTATTATTACGGAAATTTAGATGCAAGAAAATGTCTGCATATGTTTATATACACAAACAGATCAACAAATATTAAACGTTCCATTATAAATATAGTAATAGTTGCGTTTATACAATAATAAAGTTATATAAATAAAAAAGCAGAAAGGATAGAAAAATATTTTTAGTGTTCTGTACAAAAGCCGGCACATCAAGCGTATCCTGTCAAAATTTTTTACTTGAATCTGAACTCTATGCCCTCGATATTAAGTTGAAATTGAATTGGAAATTGGTTTGAAAAATTGCTTTCCTTTAGATTTGTTATCGTATTCATATTTTTGGAGCCAGTTACACTAGCCAAAAAATGACGAAAATTGTCATATTATTCTTAAAGATGATTAATCAATAAAACAGTCAATAACTCTTTATTGTCATTGAAAATATAAAGTACATTATATTTGAAATCAAAACATGCAATTAAGGCGGCCTTATCACTATAAAGCAATTTCTTTCAGGAAACCCTTACATTAAAATAAGTTCGTATAAGACGTCTGAGGCAGACAGGTTTACCCCGTCGCCAAAGTGGTTGTCAAATTGTAGAGGAATTTTTTTGCTAATCGCTTACTCAATTTCACGATTTAGCGCTTAACCTCAATTTCACCTAATAGTAAATGAAGATGATATCGAAGATAGCCAGCACAGGCTTTTAGGAAGAAACTTGCTTTCCATAAAACGGAGTTATTATACAAAAATCTTTCACCGTTATAAAACTATTTTATTGAGATGGTTTGAAATGAACTATAAAGCTACTTTTTATTTTTATTTATTTATTTAATAGGTTTTTCAACAATGAGTACAATTAAATACTCAACAAAAAACAAAACGTAATTCAACATGAACATGAAAATCGCAGCCTTCACGCGTAATAAAGGAGGCTTAACATCAGAATAGCAAATTTCAACGATAAAAATAAAATCACAAAAACAATTTAGGAATAATTACAAGAAAATCAAATTAATTCAAAATAAAAAATATAAATTATAAATCAATTAATAAATCATAAATAAATCAATCAATTAATAAATTATAAATAAACCAATTAATGAATAAATCACAAACCATAAATTACAAATTACAAACCACACATTGTAAATTCCAAACTACAAATCAAAAATTTCAAATTCCTGAAAACTTTATTTCATGAGTATAGGTCCTGACGTGGGCTCGAGTCTCAGCTGAGCCAGATTGGGTAAGGACATCTGCAAACTGCCTTGATGCTGCATGGAACTAGGATCTTCTGTATCGGTATTAAATAAACACATTACAGTAATCTCAACATATAGGAGCCAGCTAGGCTCATGTAATGTTGATACAGTTCTTTTCGACACAGTAATAAAAACCCACAAAAACAAAACTTATATACTATACTTAAATTACATTATATTAAAACTGATCACGTAGGTACTATAAATATAAAAGTAAAAGCGACAGAATAATTACATAACAATAAATTTCTAGCTTATTATGAACTAACCTAAACCCTATACTTACAATAAAACCACATCTAATTATAATTTTACATACCTAGTTATTTGATAACATCTAAGTCCGAACTTGTAAACCACAATAGTTGGTTCGTCAGTTTGATTACTTTTCTAATCTTACTAATATAAATGTGAAAGTTTGGATGTATGGATGTTTTTACCTCAATCTCGGGAGAACAGCGCAACGGATTTGAATGAAATTTGGCATAATGATAGTGTACCGTCTGGAAAAGCACATAGGCTACTTTTTATCCTGAAGTTACTCTGAAGAAAGCGCGCGCAACAGCTAGTTTATTATAGTTTTGTATTTTTCCAAACAAACTTTACATGAAATAGAAGTCAAATTGTGTAGGTATATATTCAAAATTACACAGATTACGTCTTACACAGAGACACTGCCGTTTTCCCATCTTTTTAAACAACCCCAATAACTTAAATATTGAAGTCAAGACATAAACAAAACACATATGTGTGTATCAAATACAAAACCTGTTTTTTCAACTATTATTAAAATATTGTTTATTTTGTGTAAACAAAAATTGGGTGGTCGCTTACACGTGTCGCTGTAAGATTTCTTTCTGAGAAAAAATATTTGATTCAAAGGAAAATATGAATCCAGAAAAAGATTCTTTTGGTTTTTAGTACAAGGTTAAAATAGATTTGTAAAATATTATGTATAGCGGTAAATAAGGATAAAATGATTATTGTAGGCTACGCTCCAACTGTGTACAGCTGTGCCTATTAATAGCTCTATTGAATGTAATACTTTTCACCAGATTTCATGGTATAAATTATATTTTCAACTGACTTTCAAAAAAGGAGCAGGTTCTCAATTCGTGTGTATGTTTTTTTTTTGTCTTTGTTACACGATATCTTGGACAATTATGAATCGATTTTGACTTCAAAAACTATGTAAATACCTACCCAGATAAATTGTTAATGTTCTTATTACATTCATTCATCATCATCACAACTCCGTGTAATGAGCCCACTGCAGGGCTATGAGTCTCTCCTCTTCGTGATGAGGAGGTATAGGCCATAATCCACCAAGCTGGCCCAGTGCTGGGCGGTGAATGCCAGAATTTTCAGGGCGCCTCTATTGCTTCTGACAAACCCTAACGACTACTGTATACAGTACCCGGGACCGACTGCTTAACGTGCCCTCCGAAGCACGGAAGTCGTCGTGAGATATGAATGGTCGGCGGTCACCCATCCTGTTACCGACCGCGCCGAACGTTGCTTAACCTGTGATATCGTATGATACACACAGTAACCACGACGCCACGACGACTTTTACATTAATATTAATTATTTTTTGTCAGAAATTTACTATACGGGGTAGTAATATGGATGGAATAGAAACAGGAAAGGATGGCGTTTATAAAAATTATTTAAAAATTTTTAGTGAGTTGGTTTTTTGAATGCGGTTCACTTTCTTTTAAAAGAAACAATTAGTTTGCTTTGATTTTGGTTTTGGTTTTATGACTTTTCTTGTTTATTTTTTATTGATACCAGAATACTATATTTGTTAAAACTTTACAATTGCTTAAAGCAATATACAATGTTAATGTTTTTGTTCCTTTCTTAGTAAGAAATAAAACGTACAAAATGCATATTTTGAATAAAAATGCGTATCAAATTAAATGAAATTTTAAAGAAGACGTGACTACCTACCCCTGGCACTGTGACAACTACCCTCTGACCCGGGGTTAAAAGTCACATGTCCCATTTTTACAAAAAACATAAATAAAAATTTGCCAGATGGTCTTGAAGCAAAAACCTCAATTTGTTTTTAAGCTTTCTTTTTAATTGCAGTATCCATTGATATAAAAATGTTATTTCTAAACTTTGAACTTTGGGCGGTATTATGTAAAAACATTAAATTGTTACTTTCAACCCCACTCTCCCCTACCGTCATATTAATAACATGAAATCTATACATTGTCAAAACATAAAGATCATATAATGACATCATTTTTAAATAAAGAAGCTATCTTCTTCTTCATCGATAGATATTCGCCTAAAATAATTAATTATTCGAATAACTTTGCATAACTTCTTTTGACTATCTGCCTAATACTGATTAATCGCTAAATGGCTAACCTGATAACATCTATGACACACATTTTATTAGAATCAAAATATTACTTACACCTACGCGATGTTCTGAGTAGCAATGAGTAGAAAACGAGGTGTGACTTAAGTTAAACGCTTTTAATAAATCCCGCGGATTGAAGATAAAAAGCCTATTTGCTATTCCAGACTGTAAACTATCACTATCCCAAATTTCATCTAAATCCATCAAGCCGTTTTGCCGTGATAGAGGAACAAACATCAAGACCAGCATACATCCATCCATTCAAACTTTCACATTTATAATATACAAAATTTTAGTTTGCTTTTATTCGATAGATGTCGCTGTACGTCGATTAAATCGCGCAAGAAGAGTTGGTTATAAATGACTTAGCTATATTTACTAATGGCGGGTTTCAATATTCAAATGACTGGTACGAGTAACCGATACAGGCATGCATTATTTGTACAATGATATTAGGACTAAAGAAATATATAAACTTTTTCAATTTATTCTTGCTATGTTTTGGTATTGGGTAAATATATCATAGTATGTTTTTAGAGCTTTTTGTTAATAATTGCGTTTAATTGCTTACGTAAAACGAAACGCCTTTGACTAATTTTGCCATAAGTTAAATCACATTTTTATGATATCTAAGTAAATATTTAAAAGAAAAATTATGTCATTCAATAATATTCGTCCTTTTTTTCAAAGACAGTTATAGATTAGTTAGAAAGAGAAAACTGGATTATTGATATGTTGACAGAAATTTTATAGGATTTTTCGTAAAATTAATAAATTGTTACGTCGTTGGCTAGATAAAATGACTTATTCTGTAATAATTGGTCATATGTAAGTAATGAAAACTTAACCCGGTATTGGCCGCAGCAGACTGCTATGCTACCTTTACCTCATTAGTTTAAATTAGTAACTTGTCACGTCGTCGTTGGCTAGATTAAATGACTTATTTTGTAAATGGTCAAATGTAACCTAGCAACCCATTACAGTCAAAAAGTTCGTAAGCAGTGTTTTAGATGTCAAGAAGGCAAAACGAACACGAACAGTTTTCATGAAACCATCTGATATCACGTTTGTTTGTTACTATTAAATTTGTTGATAGCGCGATGTAGGAAGCACGTTGGTCGCTACAACCTCACAGAACTGTTCTACGGATTAAAACGCTACAGCTTACAAATAAAGCCATCACCGGTCAACTGTACATACTGACCCTAGCCCACTCACATCCGGTTGCCACATACAATTAAATATAACTAAAAAACTTAGCTATTGTGTAAGTAAGTAATTATGGGAAAAATCTTAAGTTAATGCCTGATTTCAGTTTAAACTTGAGCTTTTGTAGGAATATGGGAAAGTGGGAAAAGTTGTACGACGACCGCTTTGGCGATGGGGTAAACCTATCTGGTTCGATTCCCGCACGGAACAAGAAAAAAAAGTTCCGGGTCTGGGCGTTTACCCGTATAGGTATGTATTTTCTATTCTAGGTTCCCCCCTAGTAGGGACATGGTATCTCATAACACAAGCTTTGCTTACTTTGAGGGCATGTAGTTGGTGTGATTGTCTGGGGTTTTATTTACTACCAGCTTTTTCCCGCAACTTCGTACGCGCATAAACATAAAAGTCTTATTTTTCCCGACCCCGTGGGAATTTCGGGAATTCCTTTCATAATACAATCAGATACCTATTGAAGAACCTTTATACCAAGTATCACATCCATACACTTAAGGAAGAAGATGATTTCATACAAACTAAAACATCGTATATTTCCCGTTCCCGTGGGAATTTCGGGAATTCCTTTCATAACACAACCAGATACACATTGATAAACCTTTACACCAAGTTTCACATCGGTGCACTCAAGGAGTTAGTGCCCAGTAGTTACGGCTGTACGTCGTCTGTCAGTCACTCAGTCAGTAACAGAACAGTTTTATATATAAATTGATTTATTTTATTTATTTATTACAATAAAATATAGATATAAACTAGCCGGCTATAAAGACTTTACAAAGTCACTAACTAACTCGTTCATGGGTCAATACGCTTTTATAATAAAATTCCAAAAATATTTAAGATTTACCCTTCGATAGATCTAAGGATACGGAAAAACAAGGGTTGTGTGAAACTATAGGGTCTTTCAATAAGGACGGGTCGATTTTAAGATGGAATAAAATAGGCTTTGTGTGAGGTATTAACAAAATTATTATTTTATTAAAAGGCCCATTCATGCCATTTTGTTTTGAATATAACAAAACGCCAGACGCCAGTGGTTGCGGGTTCGATTCCCGCACGGAACAAGAAAAAAAAATGTTCCGTGTCTGGGTTTTTATCTATTTATGTATTTATATTCTAGGTTCCCTAGTTCGCTACAAGGTATCCCATAACACAAGCTATGCTTACTTTGGGGCCATGGAGTTGGTGTGATTGTCTGGGGATTTTATTTAAAAAATTATATTTATTATAACATAATTCAAATGTCTGCCGCAGTTTCACAAGGATCCGGAAAGTCCAATTTTCAATGATTCCGCTGCATTAAGTCTACTGAAACTGAGTGATGGCCTAGGTTATGTCGACTTTCAGGGTATCAGTTTATTGCGGCGATTTGGTCAAAAACCCCCACAAGAAAATATCATATGGCTTCAATTAAGGCTTAAAAATTAAAACAGTTTAGGCTTAAAACAAGCTTGTCTGTCTGTTGAAAATTGAACCTCCCAGATTTGTGCCATCATTCGAAGACGCGGCGGACAGTTGAATGATGTTGTGGGGATATGTGTGGTGTAACGAGATAATGTGCACTTATTACCTTTAGGTTAGTAGGTAATGAAATCCCAAATTGTTTTACACATTTAATACACGATCACAGTTTTTATCACACAAAACACTTTACACAAAACAGAAGGAGTACATATATAGTCTTAATACAAATAGCGATCCGAATTATAATAAATGTGGTAAGAGCACGTTATCGGGCGGAGCGACAAGCGACACGGGTTTCGCGTAGAGGTCAAAAATTAGACTGGCCGGCGGATAATACCGAGCGATCCCGAACGGTTCCGGAGTCCGCCGGCAGCGGCGGCCGATGCTCACGCGCATGGTAACTGATAAGAACGTGTTCCATCGGTAAGTTTCCACAACACAATATTGAAAGAATAATATTGAATGAAATAAATATTTTATAAGTAAGTTTTATTAAGATAGAATATTTATAATACGTATGAATAGTAATTTGTGTAAGTATTTATAAATGATAGTATATAAATAAATATAACTATATAATATGTAATGTACTTATAATATGTTTATGTAAATATAAAAATATATAATTAATTATGTTTTTATTAAGAATATTAAAGTAGGTAATATTAATAGGTAGCCTACATCACTCCCCCCCGAAGACCGTCACTACGGGCGATAAAAATCAGGAAAATGAACTTTTCGGCCTGAACGTGTCGTTTTAATGTTATTTTGTACAGGTACATCGCGCTGAGGAGGTGGAATGGGTGGAGTAGAAATGATAGGATTTGGAGTGGGTTCGGGTATCAGTGTGGGGCCTGGGGAAGGATCTACTAGTATATAGGCTGGTTTAACACGATCTATCGATACCGTCATAGGTTTTCCTTTAACCAAAATCCTAAAAGTTTTGTCACCCCGTTCGAGCACTTGATAGGGACCAGTGTACGGAGGCTGTAACGCGCCTCGAAGTGCATCTTGCCTTAAAAATACGTGACTCGAAGTTGGTAAGTCTTTAAAAATAAAAATTTTATCTTTATACTTTCGCGTGGGTGGGGAAGGTTGTAACTTAGATACAAAATGTTGTAACCTTGTTGAAAAATCCGTTATATCGGTAGAATTTGGGGCAGTAGTGTTAAAAAATTCTCCAGGGAGCCGAAGTGGCTCGCCATATACCAGTTCAGCCGAGGATGCTTTTAGGCTATCTTTGTAGGCAGATCTGATGCCTAGGAGGATAAAAGGTAATTTGTCTACCCAGTTGGTATCAGCGTGACACATGATGGCTGCTTTAAGTTGGCGATGGAAGCGCTCAACGAGTCCGTTACACGCTGGGTGATACGCGGTGGTTTTTCGGTGTCTGAATCCAATCACTTTTCCAAGGTATTGGAAAAGTGCGGATTCAAATTGACGACCGCGATCAGTGACGATATCTGTTGGGCATCCAAATCTGGACACCCACGATATCAATGCCTTCCCAACGGCTTCAGCAGTCATGTCTACCATTGGTGTGCACTCAGGCCAACGTGTAAACCGATCTACTATGGTAAGACAATACCTATATCCTTGGGCAATTGGCAAGGGGCCAACTATATCCACATGGATAAAAGCAAAACGAGCTCGAGGTAACTGAAACGTGCTTATAGGTGCTGACACGTGACGGCTTACCTTCGAGCTTTGACACGCTAGACAATTCCGTGCCCATTCTCGACAGTCCTTACGCATGCTAGGCCAAACGAATCGTTCAGCTATCAACTTAGTGCTTGCGTTTGGACCTGGATGACTCAAGTTGTGTAGACTGTCGAAGAGTGGTTTGCGAAAGTCTTTGGTGACGAACGGTCTAGGTGGGTTTATGCTAGCATCACAATAAAGTTCTAAGCTACTGTATGGAGTTTTCAATTTATGTAGGCGAAGTGAGTATTTGTCACCTAGAAATTGAAGTAACTCCTGATCAGTAGCTTGAGATTTCGCAAGATCTTCTAAATTGATTGGCATCTGCAGTTCACTAATACGAGATAGAGTGTCGGCAACGACATTGTCCTTACCAGATATGTGCCGTATGTCAGTAGTGAACTGCGAGATGTAATCAAGGTGCCGGTGTTGTCTGGGAGAACAATTGAATTTACGCTCGTGAAAGGCAAAGCAAAGTGGTTTGTGATCTGTGTAGATCACAAAATGCCGAGCTTCCAACATATGTCGGAAGTATTTGACACTTTCATAAATTGCCAAAAGTTCTCTGTCGTAAGGGGCGTACTTTTGTTGCGTGGGGCTCAACTTACGTGAGAAGAACGCTAGAGGTTGCCAGAAGCCATCCTTAAGCTGCTGCAGTACTGCACCCATGGCCAGATCGGACGCGTCAGTAACTAACGAAATCTGGGCTTCGCCATGGGGGTGGGCAAGTAACGCAGCGTGGGATAGGCTTTCTTTGCAACTGTTGAAAGCTTCGAGGCTTTCACCAGTAAGGTCAACAGGGTGGGATCCTTTTACTGAACCGACAAGCAAGGCATTCAAAGGTGCTTGAATTTTGGCCGCATCAGGTAAAAAACGCCTGTAAAAATTTATCATGCCTAAAAAGCGCCTTAATTGCTTGACGGTTTTAGGTGGGGGGAATTCTTGGATAGCCTGGACCTTGGATTGAAGTGGCTTTGTTCCTGATTTGGAAATGTGGTATCCTAAAAACTCAACTTCACTAGCACCGAATACACACTTAGTCGTATTGACAAGTATTCCATATTCCTTCATCCTGGTGAAGAGCTGGTGAAGGTGGTCTTCATGCTGTGCGGCGTCTTTGGAGAAGACTAAATAGTCATCTAAGTAAGCATAGATGAAATCGAGGCCCCTCGTCATTTCATCAACGAAACGTTGGAATGACTGCCCGGCATTTCGAAGTCCAAAAGTCATCACCGGGAATTCGAATAGGCCGAACGGTGTGGTGATGGCGGTCTTCTGGATATCGTCTTCATTGACCGGGATCTGATTATAGGCTTTGACTAAATCGATAGTAGAGAAGATCGTGCAACCCGCTATACTATGGGAGAAGTCATGGATATGCCTAATAGGATAACGGTCGGGTATGGTGCGAGAGTTAAGTAACCTATAGTCACCACAAGGACGCCAACTGTTATCTTTCTTAGGTGCGAGGTGCAGCGGGGAAGCCCAGGGGCTCTGTGAAGGGCGCGCTGTACCATTGTTCAACATTAATTCAAACTCTGCCTTCGCTATTTTAAGTTTGTCAGGTGCCAGTCTACGAGGAGTGCATGATATAGGTGGGCCTGGTGTAGTTCTAATAAAATGAACAGTATTGTGCTTTGGAAATAAAGGCTTACCTGATGGGCGAGTTATCTCAGGAAACCGGTTCAATATTTCGTGGTACCTCGTGTCACCTGTCACTATTTTAATCGAAAGTACATCAGTATTAGCAAAGCAAGCATTTGAAGACAAAGTTGTGGTGTTATCTATAAGGCGTTGGTTGCGGCAATCAACAATTAAATTAAAATTACTTAAAAAATCAACACCTATTATAGCCTTTGTTACATTTGCCACTATGAAGCGCCACTGGAAACTGCGTCTTAACCCTAAATTTAAATTTAATTCTAAATAACCATAGGTATCAATACTAGTACCGTTAGCTGCACACAACTTAAAGTCTGTTTTAGACCGTCTGTCGCGAAGTGCTGCACGAGGATATACGCAGAGGTCACTGCCGGTGTCCACCAAGAATTGGGTGTTCGTGTTGCGGTCAGTGACGAAGAGGCGACGTGAAGAGGTAGGGCAATCGTCAGCCGCCATTAGCGACCGCCCGTGGAGTTTCCCGCCTTGTTGTAGTCGCAAGGCGTGATGCAACAATGAGCCCGAGGTCCAAATTTCGCGTGGTACCAGCACACTGGGTATTTGCGGTAGTTGGAATTCGACCTGGTTCTGCTGCGTGAAGTCGAGCGACGGCGTGGGGGTCTGGAACGTTCATTGTGTCTAGGTGTGCGTCTGCTTGAACGATGCTGGTCTTCGAGCTTCATAGTGAGACGTTCCACCATCTTACGAAGCTCTGAAATCTCACTTGATGTACTGCTGCTGGGAACTGGCGCTGATGTAGCTGCCACGCTGCAGGGGGTGGTTATCTCGTGGATGCGATCAGCTAGGTCAGAAAGCTGGTCCAGGGTCTGAGTTGACTGCGATGCCAGCACTGTCTGGATGTTCTTAGGCAGACGGTTACTCCATATAGTTCGAATGAACTCATCGGGAACGGAAGGTCCAGCCAAATCTTGTAAGTGCCTCAAGAACTGCGACGGCTTCCTGTCTCCAAGTTCTTCGTGGGTCAGGAGTTGTTTCACCTTGCGCTCATGGGAAGCAGATAATCGGCGCATCAGTTCAGTTTTAATTTTTTCATAACGGTTTCTAGCCGGAGGGTTCACAATTATATCCTTCACGGCCTTTGCGTCATGAATTTCCAAATTTGTAATAACATTATTAAATTTAATGCTGTCTTCCGTTATATTAAAATTTTCGAACTGACCTTCGAGGAGCGCGAACCATATATCAGGATCATCCGGTGAAAATTTTGGCACTTTCAAGTTCAAATGTCGAGAATCGGATGACATCTGGGCGCGGTCATTGGAAACGCGCACTTTTTTGGTTCGACGCGTGGTAACATTTCCCGCCCTCGAGTCCGCTGTCTTCGCTGAATCGCTACTATCACTCATCTTGATCTTCGTGAACAAAAGGGGTCACCAGTTTGTGGGGATATGTGTGGTGTAACGAGATAATGTGCACTTATTACCTTTAGGTTAGTAGGTAATGAAATCCCAAATTGTTTTACACATTTAATACACGATCACAGTTTTTATCACACAAAACACTTTACACAAAACAGAAGGAGTACATATATAGTCTTAATACAAATAGCGATCCGAATTATAATAAATGTGGTAAGAGCACGTTATCGGGCGGAGCGACAAGCGACACGGGTTTCGCGTAGAGGTCAAAAATTAGACTGGCCGGCGGATAATACCGAGCGATCCCGAACGGTTCCGGAGTCCGCCGGCAGCGGCGGCCGATGCTCACGCGCATGGTAACTGATAAGAACGTGTTCCATCGGTAAGTTTCCACAACACAATATTGAAAGAATAATATTGAATGAAATAAATATTTTATAAGTAAGTTTTATTAAGATAGAATATTTATAATACGTATGAATAGTAATTTGTGTAAGTATTTATAAATGATAGTATATAAATAAATATAACTATATAATATGTAATGTACTTATAATATGTTTATGTAAATATAAAAATATATAATTAATTATGTTTTTATTAAGAATATTAAAGTAGGTAATATTAATAGGTAGCCTACAATGTCATATTCAAAACAAAATGGCGTGAATGGATCTTTTAAATAACAGAAAAAAAATCGTTAATATCTCACCTGTTTTATACCATTTTGAAATGGACCCGTCCTTGTTGAAAGATCCTACATATATACAAGATATCCGGATGCAAGAATATGGTATTCCCGTTCTGTAAATTGTCATTGTGTATTTTTAAAAGATGAATGCTGTTGAGTTTCTTGACATTTCTTTTCAACAGATTCTTATTGCTTATTTTTAAGTTCATACAATATTATACAAGGTCATTTAAAAACCACTATACATCATACCCACTACTTTGCAATACGAAATAAAATAAGATTGTATAGTTATTCAAAACTGGCAGCTTCGCGCGGTTTTTCCTACGTTTGATCCCTTGGGAATTTGTGGGTAAAATATAGCCTATAAACCATCCTCAAGAATTATGTTATATTTTTTAGGATGTTGATGACGTCGTTGATGAAATCGTCGTGGCGCCGTGGTTACTGTGTGTATCAAACGATATCACAGATCAAGCAACTTTCGGCGCGGCCGATACTTGGATGGGTGACCGCCGAACATTTATTTCTCACGGCGACTTCCGTGCTTCGGAGGGCACGTTAAGCAGTCAGTCCCGGGTGCTGTATACTTGTATGCAGTAGTCGTTAGGGTTTAACAGAAGCCATTTTCAGCGCCCTGAAAATTCTGACATCCACCACCCAGCACTGGGCCAGCTTGGTGGATTATGGCCTATACCTCCTTGTCACTGAGGGGAGAGACTCATAGCCTTGCAGTGGGCTCTTTACATAGAGTCGTGATGATGATGTTGATGATGACCTCAATTTTATTTTTACGACCTACAATGTACCGACTCCAACTTCCTACTAGCAAAAAAGATATTTTATTTCATTTTAAAACAGACTGGCAGTTACAAAGATGGCCGCGTTCAAATAAACCAAACTCTTCAGCATTATTATATCAAGATAGATTTTTTTCTAATTAAGAAAAACTGTTGGATTGACAAACTCATCCAATTATTTTATTTCAGATAGTAAAAGTAAACACATTTGGAACTGAATTGAGAGTATCCGAGCCTATTTCGGTTTGTCTCTACATTCGGTACACTAAGTTTAAATGGCTATTAAATCATTAAATGTTCATACAGGCTAAAGTGAATCTAACCCAAATTAGGGACCGCGTTTTAATGCCTTCCCATAGATATAGCAATTCTGGAAGCGCATTGAATTTATACAGTTTTATCTAATATGGAGCTTCCAAAATATACATCTGTTAAAAAGCCTTTTTATTTTACGAAACTAGCAAACGTGTATGGAAATCATGAAATACAGATAATAAAAATAATATAATATTTATTTATTTTTACCATTATTTATTATTATATTATTATTTTGCTTGGTGGTAGGATCCCTTCTGGGTCCGCCTGGCTAGCGACCACCCTTTATATAAAGTCTGCCGCCAAATGTTACCGCTCCGGCGGTAATGTGTTCCGGCAATATTGTATAAAGAGCCAGTTCCTTCCTAAACCCGTGTGCTGTCATCTTCGACCTCATCGTCACTTACCATCAGGTGAGATTGAGGTCAAACGCGGGTTTAGTCACTTATAAAAAAAAAAAAAAAAAAACATACAACAACATGTTTACAAACATTCAAAATTGACAAAACACTCATTTATTTCGATTTATCGTGCGGTAGTAGGTAGATTTAGATTTAACCAGACCAATGTTGCTTACAACTTGCAGCGGACTTCACACTAGGCGAACCTGTATCGTGGAGTCCAAGCGAAAGCGATAAGCGGAAAGATGCAATAGCTGTTTGTGTATTACGTGATGTGTTATGTATGTGATAATGTACGAGTATGATAAAAAAAAACCACTCAAGACAATAAAAATGTATTATTATATTGTTCCTATTATTTACTTGGCTACCCAAGCAGAACCTCTACCTCTGTACAGAAGAGGACAAGAATGTATTCAGTTTTTTTTCACAATGCCGAAAATAGATCCGGTGGTAAGTTACAATGAGATTGAAGAAGGAGGCATACAGGGATTAAAAGAAATTGGATTTTCATAAAACATTGACAGTTAACATCTTCGCCGAAGCGGAGATATTTAGTGGCAAAGCTGAAGCGTTCACGAAGTTTGCTTGTGTAAGTTGTCTTTTACAACACGCTTATTTCGATGGCCCTACGCGGAAAAAGCACTTCAAAATCTGCCACTTCCATTCTCCTAGATCTTTAACCAAGGATTAGTTATAACACAAAGTGTGGCGTTACAGGACTTAGGCTCTGTTCGTTGCTCTGTTTTGTTTAGCTCAGTAGTGGCGGGAAACTTACGACCAGACTTTCATACAATAGCATTCATGGCACTTCCAGTTGCTTATGAATGTTTTGGTCAGTTGGTTTAGGCGGCATTAGCTTTCGGTGCATTTGTTTAGAATTTTCGAGAAGTTTCTGCTGTTAATTTAAAGTTGGAATTAAGTAGGGTTGGATAATCTGAGCATAGTTTTTAGAATCACCCAAATGAAAACGTAAATGCTTCATAAGTTTTTGAAAAAGTCTTTTAATAATTAATATATTGATAGGTTAAGTCGAGTTGATATGTCGTGGGAAGCTCGGATATAAAGCAAGTGAAACGCTGCTGGTCAAACTCAAACTCAAATATTCTTTATTTCGGAAGTATTTAAATACATTTGAAATAAGTCAAACAATTTACAAATTGAACTGAATCTACCACCACTTCGGAAAATCGATCTGTGGAGAAGAAGTGGCAAGAAACAAAACAGCAATCATCTTTTAAAAATAAGAAAAAAAATACAAAATAACAATCAACAGCCAGGGAATCCCATCTTCTTGAATCCGGATATCTTATAGTAAACCTTTTCACATAATACTTATCCTTAAATCTATCGAAAGGTTAATCTGAATAGTTTGGAATTTTATTATAAAATAAAGCGTACACATTGACCCATAAACGAGTTGGTCCTGTGCGTGATCGACGCGTGTCATTCGAATAAAGGCACGATTAAGCACAGATTGGCGTGTCGCGCAGGCTTCGCTTGTTTTCGTTACATCGCCGGCTTTACTCTAAACCAGCGGGTTGTTTCATAGTAAAGCCGGAAATGTAGCAAAAACACATGACACTCCGCCTGTCCTTAAACGTGCCTATGCCTGATTCCTGTGCATATCATTCGACATACCAGGCTAAGCAACGTAGTTGGTATAAGGGTGGTTAACGCCCGAAAATTAATTTCACACGATGATTTCGCGCTTCTTGTCTAGTCGGTCCCTGTATAGGTTTACGCAACCTATTATTTACCTACTTACTAAATCCACCAAAACCAATCAACTATTTAATAAGCACATTCTTGTCCTTCCTATATCAATATATACCTATAATCCAAATCTTTGTTACAAGTAACTAATCGTATTCTTCAGATGACGAAAAGTATTTTAATACTTGCAAAAAAGTCTACTCTAAAACCTTACTGTTCCATATACGCTTACCTACACAAATAAATTAATCCGACTCTATTCTTGAAACATCTTACCTATTTCTCTAACTAATACGTAAACTTCTTTCGTACGTTTAACTTTCCATAAATTTACTATTATATAAAAGTAGACTACAAAGATAATAAAATATATTATTCGACGCATTAAGTTGAAAAGCTTTTGTTATTATTAAAAAAATATATATTATGGTGGGTACAGATTGCTGTAATGGAACTTGTAATGTAATATTCTGCGCACCACACTTCCAAATATGCAACATGCGCAGTATTTGGAAGTGTGGTGCAGTTGCATTACTAGTAATCTGTACGCACCATTAGGGTTTACAAATTCCATTTCGGCGCCCTGAACATTCTGACATACACCAATCAGCTCTGGGTCTGCTTGGTGGTAAAAGACCTAAACCTCCTTAAAATAAACGATTTTGATGATAATAATAAATAAATAATAAATATTTCTGACACTCACACAACATTATCTAGCCCAAATTAAGTTCCTTAAAGATCTTGAGTTATGCATACTAGTTAACTGATATACTTAAGAAATATGTATAAACATACATATTGAATAAATACCTACATATTTTTTATTAGAAAATAAACTTAAATAAACATATAAACATCCATGACTTGACGACTGATATCTGTGTTCATCACATAAATATCCGTCGCCGCCGGGATTCGAACCCAGGACCTCTGGCATAGAAGGCATACACCAGCCGGTCGTCAGCAGCATTATGATGATGCTGAGATTTAGGTCTTTCGACTAGTAGTCAGGGGACGGCCTACGTGGACCATTATTCATGTGTGATGAATAACGGTCCACTTGACGACCGGCTGGTGTAGCGGTAACCAACATTGCCTTCTATGCCAGAGGTCCTGGGTTCGAATCCCGGCGGCGGCGGATTTTGTGGGATGAACAAGTTATGGACGTTTATATGTTTATTTAAGTTTATTACATACATACATAACTTCACGCCTGCATCCCTTATGGGGTAGGCAGAACACCAAAGGCTGTAGAACCATCTGATGTCACATTTGACAAATTTGGAGGTATAATAATGATGGTGAGAGACTATTGCAGTGACAGGGAGTCAGGGAGTCAGCCTATAGGCAAAAACGCCAGTAAAACCTTCGTCACTTAACTGGCTTTTACAGTATGCCCGGGAAGAGAAGCAGCTGGCAAATTCTATGTTTTTCTTTCGCTCCCAGTCCAGCATGGAAGGTATTTAAGTTTATTCTAATAAAAAATATGTATTTATTCAATATGTATGTAAAAATATTTCTTAAGTATATCAGTTATCTAGTATCCCTAACATAAGTTCTTTAAGAAACTTAATTTGGGCTAGATAATGTTGTGTGAGTGTCAGAAATATTTATTTATTAAGTATATTACTAAATTACCTTTTAAGTATTATAAAAACCCTAGACAATCACACCAACTACATGGCCCAAAAGCAAGCACTGCTTGTGTTATGGGATACCATGTAGCGAACTAGGGGGGAACACACCCAGACACGGAACATTTTTTTTTCTTGTTCCGTGCGGGAATTGAACACGCAACCGCTGGCGTCTGAGGCAGACAGGTTTACCCCATCACCAAAGTGGTCGTCAAATTTACCTATGACCTGAGTTCGAGTCCCAGTCAGGACCTTTTATGTCTCCATAACACAATTTCAATAAAGCCTTCTTAAATGCTACATAATATTTTCTTTAACTTTGATGTGATTCTTACATTTTTTTTTACTTAACATCGTTTAAGTATACGTTCTCATAACATTAGTATAGTTATTTGTATTTTTCTTAGTATGAAAGTCTCTGATCTGATATTAATGTAAATGATTATCGCGTTATTAACATTTAATTTATCCCCATACAATAGGTTATCCGCCTTCTTTTCATTAAGAATCATTAGTAAGGAGTAATGTGGACATGCCATTATTTTTACATTTTGGCTTATTCGAATCAGTTAAGGCGAAAAGAGTAAAGTAAAGAGGGGGTCAGCCTATTGTCCACAAAAACGTTAGTAAAACCTTTATCCCTTAACAGACTTTAACGGTAGAAATTAACGGTATTCTATGATTTTTTGCTCCCATGGAAAATAAATAAAAATGACGTTATTTGCATAGCAGTTAAAAATATTTCATTATATTTCAGATTTACTATAGCTCCCAATTAGCACTGGACCAGTTTGTTAGTTTATTGATTTAAAGACGACCACTTTGGCGATGGGGTAAACCTATCTGCCTCAGACGCCAGTGGTTGCGGGTTCGATTCCCGCACGGAACAAGAAAAAAAATGTTCCGTGTCTGAGTGTTTATCTATTTATGTATTTATATTCCAGTTTCCCCCCTAGTTCGCTACATGGTATCCCATAACACAAACTATGCTTACTTTGGGGCCATGTAGTTGGTGTGATTGTTTGGGGATATTTATTTTTACTTTATTATTATTTATCGAAAATTTTGTCGTCACACAAGGGAAAGACTCAGCCCTGGTCTAATTATAAAGACTTCAATTCAATTCAATTCAATTCAAATACTTTATTGCCATTTGCATAGAATGGATAAATATTAACAAACAATAATATACAAAATAACATTAAATGTGCAATTTGGGCGGCCTTATCACTTCTAAGCGATCTCTACCAGGCAACCCCGAAGACTTTGATGATGATAGGTTAAATAAAATACCTATAAATTTTCTTTTCAGGTTACAAGCTTAACTGTTATGACTTCAAAAAATACTTCTTGAATTTTAGACCTTACTTCCTCACGGCATTGATATTTTTGATATTTTTTATTTTTGTATATATTTTCATTTAATTAATTTTTCTATAAATTTTTCTATTAATAGAAAAGTAATAAATTGAAAACTATGCAACATAATCATGATAAAAAATATGCTGTAAGGACAAGGAACGACCATAAGTTAGCGTTTCCCAAATTAAGGCTAGCTAAAAGCACCAACTCATTTATGAGATGTCAATACGTTTTTATAATAAAATAGCAAAGTCAATTCAATTCCTAACGTTTAAAAAAGTTTAAAGAACTATCAAAGAAACATTATGCAAAAAAGGCTCAAAATTTATTTAAATTTTATTATTTACTCAAAGATTATTTAGATGATAAAAGAGCGTGGGATTGATGCCTCCACAGGTTATTTCCAAATATTAAATATTAATCGCTATGAGCTGTATTTTTGCCAACTTGTACCTATAATTGTGCTCATTATAGGTACAATTTGGCAAAAATACAGCTCTGCTATGACATGAATAAACAAACAGAAGACAGCTATTTGTGCTTGTACCGAGAGTTTTTTCCGCCGACTATTTTCCTCTCGGTCTACCTAGTTTTTATTATATTTATATATATTTAGTAGGTCTCGGTTTTACTGTCATTTTGTTTTTTTAAGCCGAAGAAGTAGTAGTAAACAACACCAAGACATTGGTGTATAACGGGCGATCATTATCTTCATGAGCCGAGAGACGCACACTTCTAAATGGAGGCCTCCGCCAGAATTCGTCATGTCTCCCGGACCCGCGCCGCCTTCATCCAGCGTTTGACGTTTATTTATTTAATTCTCACAGAACCAACAGCGTTTTAGATTACAATAGTAAGAATCAGATACATTAAACTTACTGCCTATACAAGGTTCACAATTTTTAGACATTTTTTTTCCTTTTCAGAGTAGTTAATCAAACAAAAAGTGCACTAAAGAAATAAAATTAAATTAAAAAATTAGAAATATAGGTGATTATTAGTTGTAGAAATATTGAATGCGTAACAATAGGTAAGATTTAAAAACAGACATAAATTATTAATATCAATATCAATCAATACGAGCGGTGTTGTGCGTGTGTGTGAGCGTAAGTGTGTGTGTAATATTGTTAGTTCTATAAGTTAGTTAGATTAATATGACTGACATAATAAGGTATATAAGTATTTACACATAATTATAACATAATAACAAATAAATTAATTATGTTTAATTAATACGTTAAGTTTAAGTATAATACAGTCATGAACTTTCATGACTTAGTTTCAACTTAATATAATTTGTGACTAGATTTTGCTTCGTGTATTGAAAAATGTCTATGGATTGGAAATGTTTATTATAACAATTTAGTATTCGGCCAATAACTGCATGTGTTCCATAATTTGAGTGACTAATGGACGTTCATAAAAGTGTATAAGAATACCTCCTGTAAATTAAAAAAATATATTTCAATAATAGTTTGAATTATTTACGGCAGTACTAATTGGGGTTGAGATATATTTTTGAAGAAATTATTTCAATGCAACTGGCTATTTAAAAATGGTGGATTATTCTAATCCAATAAGCCTAAATATTAATGAAACCAAGTGATATAGAACTTCTATTTTGGTATTTGTATAAAAATATGACTAGAATAACCGGTCTCTTAAGCTCTCAGAATACGGGCTTCAGTGTTTTAAGAACTAAGTTCTTTTGTTGTTTCTTTGAAATCTGATACTATTATTTTATTGATATTGATTATTTTTTACCGGTGACTATACCCTCGTTTGAACTCAAAATCATCTGATGGTAAGTGAATATGAGATAGAAGATATGAAATGAGATCCATCTCTACGTATCGTAGCCATGGCACGGCGCGGCGGCCGTATCGTTCCACGGCGTTGTGCACGTCGCAGACATCGTGCACCGCTCAGCGCTTCATATTTGCTCTTAAAATGATCACCATCATGGTTCATTATAGAAAAGCATTTATTTGCACCATACGGCACTGCACCGCGCCGTCTCACGGCATTTTCTTAATCATCATCATCATCATCACAACTCCGTGTAATGAGCCCACTGCAGAGCTATGACTCTCTCCTCTGGGTGATGAGGAGGTTTTAGGCCGTAATCCACCAAGCTGGCCCAGTGCTGGTTGGTGGATGTCAGATATTTCAGGGCGCCGAAATGGCTTCTGACAAACCCTAACGACTACTGTATACAAGTATACAGCACCCGGGACCGACTGCTTAACGTGCCCTCCGAAGCACGGAAGTCGTCGTGAGAAATAAATGAACGGCGGTCTCCCATCCTAATACCGGCCGCACCGAGCGCGCTTAACCTGCGATATCGTTTTACAACGGCGCCACGACGACTACAATATTTCTTAATGGTTCATTTAAATTAGTAGAGATAATTTTAAGAGCAAATATGAAGTCCTGAGTGATGCGCCGTGTACAACGCCGTGGAAAAGTGCGGCGGCGCGCCACACTAGAGATGGATCCACGCCCTTAGAGAGGGACTGGCTCTCGATAGAAATATTTCCAACCACATCTCTCTCCACCATTACAATGCCTCCAAATTTGTCAAACGTGATCAGGTGGTTTTATAACCTCTTTTGTTCTGCCTACCCCATAAAGGATACAGCTGTGAAGTTATGTATGTATGTACTTTACAGCTATGAAGAGTGATCGCCAGCCAGGCAGACCCTGAAGAGGACCTTCCTCTGAGCGGGTTGCACTGTAATAAGTCGACTTTTAAGATACGCTTATCCTCTTGCAGTAGGGCTGTGGCGGCTGTATTAAATAAATTTTATTATTTACCTATTTTTTATATACTTACCTGTAAAAAGTTTATAAGTATATTTATAGTATCCTAAGTCGTAATACCTACTTTTTAATACCTATACCTAAGTATTTACTTAACTAATCCTAAACAATATCTATCACAAATATCTTCATATTTATTAATTTATTTTATTCATTTATACCGTTCATAATATTATATTTAATTAATGTGTCCTTACCCTAATATCTATGCAAATATAAAAACCTTTCTATTTAATCATATTATTTAATCTCGTGTAAGTTTATTGTGTTTCTGCTAACGGTTACCTACTCTGCCTATTCGTGTGACGTCATGAACGAGCATCAACGCGAGGCTTGCGCATGCGCGGATGCGCCGGCGCAACGCGAGATCACCCGAACATAGTCGAGCTTGTCAGAGCTCTTACCGCGCCTCGCTCGCTAAGCAGATACGTACTTGCGCTCGTAACCTTTGTCTTGAAAACTAAAGTTTAACGGTGTTTATTGTGTTGTTGTGTACTTGTAAACTACTTGTTTAAGTGTTGTGCATCTATTTGTGACTGTCTGCTGTTTCGCCCTTCTGTCAATAAACTATATTGTGTATGTGAAGTGGTGTGTTTGATTTGCCGGATCTCTGTGCCCAGGTAATTGACTTTACTACAAACAATAACAACATATACCTACACACACCTCACTTCGCTAAACTGGTGACCTCTAAGACTTGAACATCATGAGTAACAGCAGCGATTCTGCAAAAAGTGCAAGATCACAAGATGATGGAATCACAACTCGCCAGAAACGGTCAGCAAAAATGACGCGAATTTCATCTGAACGAAATTCTGAAAAATTTAGTTTGAGGGTTCCGACATTTTCACCAGATGAACCAGAACTATGGTTTGCGCTTTTGGAAAACCAATTCGAGAATTTTGGAATATATGATGATTCTACAAGATTTACCAGCGTTTTATCGAATATAGACACCGTATACGCAAAAACTGTGAAAGACATCGTATTAAACCCTCCAGCGCGTAACAAGTACGAAAAGATAAAGAGCGAGTTAATACGTCGACTATCAGCCTCGCAAGAGAAGAAGGTCAAGCAACTTTTGACGCATGAGGAACTCGGGGATAGGAAGCCATCCCAGTTCCTACGCCACCTTCAAGATCTGGCAGGACCTAGCGTGCCGGAAGATTTTTTGAAGAGCATCTGGAGCAACAGGCTACCAAATAACATCCAGACAGTAATTGCCTCGCAGCCAAACCTCTCATTGCAGCAGCTGGCAGATTTGGCGGACCGGATTCAAGAGATTTCCTCACCCTCGACGGTAGCAGCAGCCTCGGCCCCTTGCAGCAGTAGCGACACCCGAAGTGAGATCGCCGAATTAAGGAAAATAGTAGAGCGCCTCGCCGTGAAACTTGACGAACAGACATACCAGCCACGGCAGCTACGCCACCCAAACCGCTCCAGACCTCAACACCGAAGCCAACGTCCTTCGTCGCGAAGCAGGTCACGTTCGGAATCGAACTACAGGCGTTTTCCTCTTTGTTGGTACCATTACAAGTTTGGTACCAAGGCACACATGTGCCAAAAGCCGTGCGATTTCAAGGCGGGAAACGCTCCAGGCAGTCGGTAATGACGACCGACGACTGCCCAACCACTCCAGGTCGTCTCTTTGTCACGGACCGCATCACGAGAACGCAGTTCCTGGTCGATACAGGTAGCGACCTCTGTGTTTTCCCTCGGTCGTACCTCAAAGAGCGTCGTGCAGCCACGGAATATAGACTCGCAGCAGCCAATGGGTCAGCGATCAACACGTATGGTTACACTCATCTGAACCTGGATCTGGGACTTCGCCGTAATTATCCTTGGCAATTTATTGTGGCTGATGTAACGAAGCCGATTATAGGGGTAGATTTTTTGTGCCATTATGCTCTTATAGTAGATTGTAAGAATAAAAAAATTATAGATAACCTAACTTCCCTTGCAGCTCCAGCTTCTCTGGCTTTAAAAACAAATAGCATTTTATCGGTAAAAGTTCTGACAGGCGATTCTAAATATCATGTCTTGCTTTCTCGCGAATTTCCAGAGATCACGCGACCAGCCGGTACACAGCGTACCGTGCCGCACTCCACAGAGCACCACATTCAAACCACTCCAGGGCCTCCAGTATCCTGCACACCTAGGCGATTGGCACCGGATAAATTGAAAATTGCAAAGGCAGAGTTCGATGCTATGCTTGCTATCGGCACGGCGAGACCCTCTAACAGCCCTTGGTCGTCACCGTTACACTTAGCTCCAAAAAAGGACAACGGTTGGAGACCATGCGGCGACTACAGGCAACTCAACGCACGCACAATTCCAGACAGGTACCCAATTCGCCATATTCACGACTTTGCCCATAACATATCAGGGTGCAGGGTCTTCAGCACCATCGATTTAGAAAAGGCATATAATCAGGTACCGATTTTTCCAGCGGACATTCCGAAGACGGCGATCACCACACCGTTCGGAATGTTCGAATTTCCTTATATGACGTTTGGTCTGCGAAATGCAGGCCAAACATTTCAACGATTTGTTGATGAAATCATGCGTGGGATCGACTTCGTCTACTGTTTCATCGATGATTTTTTGGTATTCAGCAGGAGCGAGGCCGAGCACCAGCAGCATCTGCGTCAAGTTTTCAGCAGACTACGAGACTATGGCATGGTTGTTAACGCGTCCAAATGTGTGTTTGGAGCTGCCGAAGTAACATTTCTCGGTTACTCTATCTCGGAGAGCGGAACCAAACCACTGGATGAGAAGGTGCAGGCCATTCGTGACTTTCCTCCCCCAAAGGACGTTAGGTCGCTCAGACGCTTTTTGGGCATGGTCAATTTTTACAGGCGATTCCTGCCACAAGCCGCCCAAACACAAGCACCGCTTAACGCCCTCTTGATGGGATCGGTAAAAGGCTCTGCACCTATAAGTCTGAATGATGACGCTCTGAAGGCTTTCTCAGACATCAAGGAAAGCCTTTCTAATGCAGCTCTTTTAGCACACCCAGATTGTGGTGCAAAACTAGCATTAGTTACAGATGCGTCCGATACAGCACTTGGCGCAGTACTGCAGCAGCTTAATAACGACGTTTGGCAACCACTTGCATTCTTTTCCCGGAAGCTAAGCCCGTCGCAAATTAAATATTCACCATACGATCGCGAGCTTCTAGCGATCTATGAAGCAATTAAATATTTTAGACACATGGTCGAAGCGAGACATTTTACGGTTTACACCGATCATAAACCTATATGCTTCGCCTTTCATGACCGGAAACGCAATTGTTCCCCGAGACAGTTTCGGCATTTAGACTACATTGCCCAGTTCACCACCGACATAAGGCATATCTCCGGCAAAAACAACGTCGTGGCCGACACCTTATCAAGGATCGAAGAACTGGGCACTCCAATATGCTTTGCCGATCTTGCTAAATCACAAGAGACTGATGCGGAACTACTCCAATTCCTCACGGAAGAGTCATCTCTTCACATAGAAAGGCTCGACTATCCTGGAAGTAGCACAAAGCTGTACTGTGACACTAGTACGAGAACTCCCAGGCCTTTTGTTACAAAGCCATTTCGGATGCAGGTTTTTGATAGTCTCCATTCCTTGAGCCATCCCGGAGCCTCAGCAACTGCACAATTAGTTGCCGAAAGATTTGTTTGGCCAGGAGTAAGAAAGGATTGTCGAGACTGGGCCCGAAAATGTACAGCATGCCAATGTGCAAAAGTAAGCCGACACGTGTCTGCACCTTTAGGCAGTTTCGACTTACCACGAGCACGCTTAAGAGTAGTCCACATAGATCTCGTTGGCCCACTTCCCGTTTCACAGGGGTTTAGGTATTGCCTCACAGCCATAGACCGGTTTACGCGGTGGCCAGAGGTAATGCCAATAGCCGACATCACGGCGGAAACAGTAGCAAAAGCTCTCATCAATGGCTGGATATCCAGATTTGGGTGCCCGACAGATATTGTGACTGACCGTGGCCGTCAGTTTGAGTCCACGTTGTTCCAATATCTGTCAAAAACCATCGGATTCCAGCATAAACGGACCACCGCCTACCATCCTGCGTGTAACGGACTTGTGGAACGTTTTCACAGACAGCTAAAAGCGTCCATTACCTGTCATGCGAGTGAAAGTTGGACTGAAGTGCTACCATTTGTCTTGTTAGGAATTCGCAGCGCCTTTAAGGAAGATCTCAAAGCTTCATCAGCTGAACTGCTGTATGGCGAACCCTTGAGACTTCCTGGCGAATTTTTTGACCCTAGCACACCATGCACTACCGATATAACTGACTTCACAGCGCGCCTGCATACTTTTGCAGAGAAACTTAAGCCTGTGCCAGCTTCTCGGCACTGCAAAAATAAAATATTTATATTTAAAGACCTGGAGACCGCGGAATTTGTCTTCCTTCGTGAAGATGCTACGCGACCTCCCTTTAAACCCGCCTACACAGGACCACATAAAGTCTTGCAAAGAAACAGCAAAGTCTTTAAACTCCTTGTCAAAGGAAAGACTATATCTGTCACGATTGACCGCCTAAAGCCCGCTTACCTATTGGCAGATGGCAGGAACTCAGTAGCCTGTCCCACTGAACCGCCAATTACGCAAGGTGTACCGGACACTCCACCTTCTAGAAATACAGTACCTAAAACTACACGTTCCGGTCGGGTAGTCCGATTTCCTGATGTTTATCGCCCTTAGCCAGGTCTCTGGGGGGGAGTGATGTGGCGGCTGTATTAAATAAATTTTATTATTTACCTATTTTTTATATACTTACCTGTAAAAAGTTTATAAGTATATTTATAGTATCCTAAGTCGTAATACCTACTTTTTAATACCTATACCTAAGTATTTACTTAACTAATCCTAAACAATATCTATCACAAATATCTTCATATTTATTAATTTATTTTATTCATTTATACCGTTCATAATATTATATTTAATTAATGTGTCCTTACCCTAATATCTATGCAAATATAAAAACCTTTCTATTTAATCATATTATTTAATCTCGTGTAAGTTTATTGTGTTTCTGCTAACGGTTACCTACTCTGCCTATTCGTGTGACGTCATGAACGAGCATCAACGCGAGGCTTGCGCATGCGCGGATGCGCCGGCGCAACGCGAGATCACCCGAACATAGTCGAGCTTGTCAGAGCTCTTACCGCGCCTCGCTCGCTAAGCAGATACGTACTTGCGCTCGTAACCTTTGTCTTGAAAACTAAAGTTTAACGGTGTTTATTGTGTTGTTGTGTACTTGTAAACTACTTGTTTAAGTGTTGTGCATCTATTTGTGACTGTCTGCTGTTTCGCCCTTCTGTCAATAAACTATATTGTGTATGTGAAGTGGTGTGTTTGATTTGCCGGATCTCTGTGCCCAGGTAATTGACTTTACTACAAACAATAACAACATATACCTACACACACCTCACTTCGCTAAAGGGCTATTCTAAACCGTCAGATGAACTTTAAAAAAGTTGAACTTATTTTCTTTTGCAATTTAAAAGCTGTTTTAATTACTTACGTATAAAGGGTTCATTTGTAGTCACAGGCCAATTTTTTTTTACACGTTAACTATCATTTATAGAAACGATTTTTGCAAAAATTAAGTATTTATTTTTTTACAAGGAAATTAATACATATATCCGCTAACATATTAACCAAGGCATGGTCACTCTAAATTTATATTAAAATAATGACTACGCGCTACTACAAAACATCTTGTAGTACTACGTCATAGTATAGATAATGAAATGCCGCGTCTTAGTAGGTATGTTCATCAACAGCGACTATTTTTAAAAAAGTTTGTGGTTCCATTTTTCTACTTATTTGTACTGAGCGATGCTAAAATAAATATGGAGCTACGTTTATATCATATCAAAGAAACTTAAATTTGGCTGGTGACTAAAAATCAACTCTGTATTTAATTTGTCTTGCGTATTCAGATAGCTTAAATAAATCATTTTATGAATGTCCTATCCATACAAGTACAACATGAAGTACACAGCTCATTACCATGTTGCAGTGAATCAAGGGAAACAGACAATTTTAATTGTTCCTACAAGGGTCATTAGCGGACCGGACGTTTCGCGTTTTGCCTGATTTTTCTACGATTGCTTATAAATTGAAACGTTTTAGTAGTTTCGCTTCGAAATTTGAAATACGAATTTTTATTTTTGAATTTTCTGTTGTACTATGTTTATTATGCAAATATTTGTAGAGTTCTGGTTATATTTTGTGTTATCTGTAACACATCGTTTTGAAGGGAAATATAAGCGGTTCTATTTAATGTTACTTAGAATTGTAATTTATTTAATAGCAATAAAGCGTATTGTGTACATACATACATAAGTACATAACCTCAAACCAATTGCTGCGATCCAGACATACCTCTTTCGCTTCCTCCACGTTCATTAATCTTTTCATACATTATCGCCGGTTACGGGTACTTTTTAAGAACGTCACCAATTTGATCGTATTGTATTGTACTGTATATCTACCAAACCATTTCAGACCCAAAAATTTACAAAATTCTCCAAAATTTACAAACATTTAACCGAAGGTCAAACATCCAAACACTTTATCCGTCTACAAACAACTAAGAATTAATTAATTTCAGCCAACTTTTACCCTGTTGAATTAAAATTAGGGATGAACATATGTAGTAATTACACATAACTAATTATACGGAACACCCAAAACTTTACTGTGAGTAGACAAAGACTTCATAGAAGTGAGAGACACGCAAATATCCAAGTTAATAGGGTCCCACTAGGGAATAAACTGTACTTACAAAACATATGACTAAGTTATCTTGGAATTTATTATTTACTAGCCACCGCGCTCGGTTTTACCCGTGTAACTTTTGATTCCGTGGGAACTTCGGGATAACATGGAGCTTATAACCTTCCTCAAGAGTTGGGCTATCAAATGCAAAAAGAATTTTTCACATCCCACTTGTAGTTTCTGAGATTAGCGCGTTCAAACAAACAAACAAACAAACTCTTTAGCTTTATTTATTAGTATAGATTATTTTTTGCTTCCATGCTGGACTGGGAGCGAAAGAAAAACGTAGAATGTGCCAGCTGCTTCTCTTCCCGGGCATACTGTAAAAGAAAGTTAAGGGACAGAGGTTTTAAAGGCGTTTTTGTGGGCGATAGGCTGACCCCCTATCACTACAATAGTCTCTTTCCATCTTTATAATACCTCCAAATTTGTCCAACGTGACATCAGATGGTCTTGTAACCTCTGGTGTTCTGCCTGCCCCATAAGGGATACAGGCGTGACGTTATGTATGTATTTTTTATTTTGTTGCTAGCCCCACTGCTGGTAATGAAAGTGTATTGAAAAGATAGACCAACGATCCGTAAGTTCAGAGTAAACTTCGAAAGTAGTGAAATTTTAGATTTATGAAAGTAATCAAATTTTGATTTCTTCCATGCTGGACTGGGAGTAAAGATAAAACATAGAATGTGCCAGCTGCTTCTTTCCTGGGTATACTGTAAAAGTCAGTTAAGGGATATAGGTTTTATTGGCGTTTTTGCGGGCGATACGCTGACTTTTCGGTATATCTTCATCATTATGCTACCTCCGAATTCGTCAAACGTGACATCAGATGGTTTTACAGCCTTTGGTGTTCTGCCTACCCCATAAGGGACACAGGCGTGAAGTTATGTATTAATTAAAAAAAGAATGAATTGCTGATATTTATTTTTATTTCATAAATAATGTGATGTTTTAAGATTTACTGTATATATTATACTGTTTCAAATATTTATGACATTTTGATTATTTTAAATTACTTATTTAATGAAACATAATTTAAATTTTATTTTAATTTAAATTCGTTAATGAACATTTTTGATATAATTCAGTTTTAATTTTGTTTTGATTTTATAACTGACATACTTATCTTAATTAATTAGGTATTCCATTTATTATTTTATGTTCTAATTTTACTAATATGGTCTTAAGTAGTGTTTCTAACAATATCATATGGATAAATAATGGTCTGAAATAAAACGATATTATTATTACATACATAACTTCACGCCTGTATCCCTTATGGGGTAGGCAGAACATCAGAGGTTATAAGACCAACTGATGTCACGTTTGACTAATGAGGTATTATAAAGATTGCGAGAGGCTATTGCAGTGACAGGGGGTCAGCCTATCGCCCACAAAAATGCCAATAAAACCTCTGTCCCTTAACCGACTTTTACAGTATGCCCGGGAAGAGAAGCAGCTGGCACATTCTATGTTTTTCTTTCACTCCCAGTCCAGCATGGAAGTATTCCGATATTATTATTATTATTCATTATTTTTCCGTTAATTCAATATTTTATAGTATTGTAAATACTATGTTTGTCTTTCGATCCCATTCCATCATGGAAGTAAATATTAATTAAAATATTAAATAAATCTTACTAATATTATCCATGTGAAACTTTGGATGTGTGGATGGACGTTTGTTTAGCAATCACGGCAGAACGGCTCAAAAGATTTAGATATCCCAAAAAATGCATACTCCAAGTGCCTTATTCTAAGAAAATATCGACCTCAAACTCAAACTCAAATATTCTTTATTTCGTAAGTATTTAAATACATTTGAAATAAGTCAAACAATTTACAAATTGAACTGAATCTACCGCCACTTCGGAAAGTCGATCTGTTGAGAAGAAGTGGCAAGAAACTTAACGCCCCGCATGTCATACGAACATTCTTAATATCGCTGAATTATCCTTACCTGCGACATATTAAATCATGAAAACACAAGTTTATTTCATCGCTGAATTATCCTTACCTGGGACATATTAAATCATTATCCTTACCTGCGACATATTAAATCATGAAAACACAAGTTTATTTCAAATCTGTTTTGAATTCTACATTAGTACCAAAACTTGTACCTAGCTCTCGCCTTTGCCTCTAAACGTCACGTACAACAAGGTAAGCTTTGGGTCAAATTATAGCTTAGGTAGTCATAAACTTTCGGCACGGTAATACTATCTACAACGTGTAACAAAATGGAGAGATATAACTTGAGGGATAGCTTCTATACCATACGTAGAATATACAGTAAAAGAATTAGCACGAACGGTGCCGGTATAGACTTTCATACATATTTATTTAATGATTTTACAGCTTCCATGCTGGACTGGGAGCGAAAGAAAAACATAGAATGTACTGACCAGCTGCTTCTCTTCCCGGGCATACTTTAAAAGTCAGTTAAGGGACAGAGGTTTTATTGGCGTGTTTTGTGGGCGATAGGCTGCCCCCTGTCACTGCAATAGTCTCTATCCATCATTATAATACCTCCTAAGTCAAACGTGACATCAGATGGTCTTATGAGCTCTGGTGTTCTGCCTACCCCATAAGGGATACAGGCGTGAAATGATGCATGTATGTATGTATATTTTAACAACCCTAGTCAACCTAACAAGCTAAAACCAGACTTGTGTCGCAGTCAGTGACCTTATGACCTTTCCCGCACCGGCTGAACTTTGTACTATCTGTCTTAGTTACCTATCACTTTATTTTCACGCCATCTGTAATCGAATAGATTTCATCAAAGCTTACAGCTGTTTTTAGGGTTGACACTTAGATATTTTGATCTAAACTTTGAACTTGTTTTTCGGCCGAACCGTAAAGATAACAAATATATGTTACTGTTCCTTATAAACTACATCACCAAACATACTATCCACTTAAGTATTATCTCTTCATTATGTTACACGTTGTATACAGTATTTCAACTTCATACAAAACAAACGGACAAAACACGAGCTATATTTATGCGGCCGATCTCGGTATGCGCTCTGTATGAGGCATCCATTGAGCTTTCATAAAAATGTGGATTTTTCGTACTTTAAATATATAATAATTAAGCATTTCGTACGTCTTAGTTGCTTATTTATAAGAATGATTTGTTATTAAAAATTAAACATGTTTTTTTGACACAAGACGCATTTTTATTGAACACTTTGGGCAGCCCTATCGCATGTTTACATACCGCGCCACTGTATGTATTTAATTCAAAGATTCTGCCGAGTTGAAATACTGTACAGATAATATTACCGTGCCTTGGGTCAAATTAGAGTTTAGGTAGTCATAAACTTTCGGTGAGTAAGTTGAGGGTTTTGGTCACAGACATACATCTAAGTAGATGACGCAAGTGCCACGATTTGTATTGAAAGCAATCGTGCCGACTTTTTAAAACCTACTGTGACGTCACAGCTGATATTTTGTGATGGGAAATTCAAACCGATGCCACCGATGAGATGAAATCGATTATTAAGAATGATTTTCTAATAGACATACATACGCACGGAATCTAGCGGCGACCAACCTTGACGCTTGGTCGGGATTCGGACACGCGAACTACATTCATTTCCGTTATCTAACTAGATGTATGTCTGTGGCTTTGGTACATTTCTGTAGTTTAGTAGCTATAATAAAGCCTAATTTATTCTGTTTTATTCGCTACTTGCAGTTTTGCAAGGTTTTTCTTTTTTTATTGAGTCCCGTGTTTCACCGGATGGTAAGTGAGGTCAAAAATAACAACACACGGTATGAACTGATTTTCAATAAAATATTTCCGGAACACATCACCAAGGAGCGGTGATAGCTGGCAACAGATAATGAAGGGTTGCTATCCCCCACGACCCCATCTCCATGTCCACGTCCTTTCTTTATCCACGACTATCCGCATCTCCATCCATATTATCTGTAATCTCTCTCACCTCTATCGCTACATCTATCTTTACCTCTATATCTATGTCTACGTTTCTGTCTAGTACTTGATTGCCTAATGTATAAATATAATAGAAGACTCCAGAAGACTAACTCGTTCATGGGTCAATGTGTACGCTTATTTTATAATAAAATTCCAAAATATTTAAGATTAACCCTTCGATAGATTTAAGGATAAGTGTTATGTGAAAAGATTTACTATAAGATATCCGGATGCAAGAAGATGGGATTCCCTGGCTGTAAATTGTTATTGTGTATTTTTTTTTTCTTATTTTTAAAAGATGATTGCTGTTGAGTTTCTTGCCACTTCTTCACAACAGATCGACTTTCCGAAGTGGTGGTAGATTCAGTTCAATTTGTAAATTGTTTGACTTATTTCAAATGTATTTAAATACTTACGAAATAAAGAATATTTGAGTTTGAGTTTGATCAACGTCCGCGTCGGTCGACATCGAGCGGATTTTTTGGCATAGTAAAAACTATCAATCGGCGTCGACTGTTCGATTCGTGTGGTAACACCCTAATGGAGACTTAACACCAAGCATCACACGGCTAAGACTGTAAACTGGTCGGAAGCGAATTTCACGACACGAAAGAAAGTATTGAGTTTGAGTCGAGGTCGTCGTGGCACCGTGGTTACTTGGCGCGGTCGGTTCTTCGATGGGTGACCGCCGATCATACATTTCTCACGGCGACTTCCGTGCTTCGGAAGGCACGTTAAGCAGTCGGTCCCGGGTGCTGTTTACTTGTATACAGTAGTCGTTAGGGTTTGTCAGAAGCCATTTCGGCGCGCTGAATATTCTGACATCCACCAACCAGCAATGGGCCAGCTTGGTGGATTATGGCCTCGTCACCCAGAGGAGAGACTCATAGCCCTGCAGTGGGCTCATTATAAAGAGTTGTGATGATGATGATATAAAGTTGATTCTCTTTTTATTATTGGATAGAATAATAAGCTGAAAAAAAATGTCACTATGGATTTCGTGTTAAGTAACACAAGTTGGAATTATCCACCATGTAACAACAGAGGACCATGTAATCACAAAGCAGTAACAAAGGAATGAAAATCTTTCAGCCTGCCGCTGTTAATAACAGTTGATTTGTCAGCTTGACAGTTGGCATTGACTTGCGTCGTTCATTATGGGAAGAACATATAAAAATATGTGGGTTTACTACTTTTTGTATACTTATGGTTTAATATTTGCACTATTTTTACTTGGTCACAACGTTTTTGTTTATTATTAATTTCATATCAACATGATGATGATGGTTCCGAACGCAACTTATTTATTTTGTTCTATTTTGGTCGCAGTAGATGACTACTATTCAATACAATATTTTATTTATTAGGATTTACCGATTACACAACAAAACTTACGCAATATTCATCAAATAACGATTAAGGGACGAAATGTAAAGATCTTTAAAAAAAAGAAGGTTAAAAAATCTTCTGTCACATGAAACAAGAATCATCAAAATCGTATTGTCTTAAGTTTTCACGATTCATAATTTAAATAAAACTACTAAAAAGTAGTTTTATTTAAAAGTTAAAAAACCGGATTAATCGCGTATAATTTATATTTTACATTTTAACTCGACGTTTCGGTGTCTTTGCAGACCCCGTGTGGTCACGAGCGACTGATCACACAGATAAAAAGTAGTTTTATTAAAATCAGTTCACCCAGTCAAAAGTTATGAGGTAACAAACATAAAAAAAACATACAGACGAATTGAGTACCTCCTTCTTTTCTTGAAGTCGTTTGAAAATGAAAGTGAAAACTTTTTATTCGTAGTAGGTAATTTTATACACTTTACGAATGCCAAACACTGGATGAGGGCGGCGCGGCGGGTCCGGACGACATGACGAATCCTGGGGGAGGCCTCCTTCGAGAAGTGTGCATCTCTCGGCTCATGAAGATAATGATCGCCCATTATCCACCAATGTCTTGGTGTTGTCTACCACTACTTCTTCTTCGGCTTTAAAAAACGAAATGAAAGTCCGAGAAGTCGAAAAGACCGGCGGAAATTAGGAAAAAAGCCGGCAGAAAAAAAACTCTCGGCACTCTTTTGTAAAAAGTGCTTATTATAGGTACAATTTGTCAGAAATACAGCTCTGCTATGACATGAACAAACAAACAGAAGACAGCTATTCGTGCTTGCCAATATCATGTCGCAGCCAAGCTGCTTACATAGTGATTTTTTAATGTTTAATGTTTGAAAAGCAAACCAAGACAAAATCAATAATCCAAACTCACAATCGTCAAAACTACTATTGAAAGAGAACGATTGAGGATGATTTTATTTTACCTCACATATCACGTTCGTATTGGTTAATATTTTTTTACATTTATATACTTGTCGGAGCTAACGATAAGTTGGCGATGTTAAGATGTTAGTATGACTTCATGGTAACGGAAGTATGTTGGTAGCACTGTTAAAGAGGGCGCTTAATGCATTGAATGACTGACATTCGATTGCAGCGCCATAGGTTATATCTTGAAGTAGGATAATGGCAAGTGACACAGATACGGTTAGGACGGCTAGGTGCGCTAACGTATCTCGGACTGACGGTCGATAGTAGCTCGGTATTAATTAAGTTGGCATTGTAACTGACGGAACGGACTCGCGAATAAAGATTTTGTTGTGACTAAGCCAGGGTTATACCCAAGCCCACAGACTCGGTACTAAGTAATTGTCCAGTGATTAATTCTATCGTGTTTTATGAGTAACGCTTCTTTTCGTTTTGTTTGTTTCCCGACATACTGATCTTTTTCCGCAATGCCGTAATTTCATAAAAATATGACCCCTTCTTATTATAGTGAAAAGTTTTACCTTAGTCCAAAAACAAGAGTCCCAATAATTACTGATAAAATTACAGCTTATATTCCATTTAATAATGATTAATTTATCAAAAGAAACTCTATTTTATACCCTGTAAAAGTGAAGTTATTTTGATATACTTTCGTTAATAACAAATAACTAATCAGCATTTTGCAGAGAAATTTCAACTTTAATGCTACATGAAAATTGAATTGAATTTAAGCTACGAAAATTTGGCAGGACCGATAACTGAATATTTTGATGACAAAGTACTGCTAAGTCCATCGATCGAAGTGCTCACAAAATTCATTAATTTTGAGTTAAGTTTGCAGAATTACTCCCAGCTCTATAATATTAAGAAATAGAGCTCAAAATGGTTTATTTGTCAGAAAAGATTTTGGAGGAAAACAAAAATTTAAATATTACTTTTATTGTATTAAGACACGTGGCATAATATTAAATAACTAGCCACCGCGCGCGGTTTTACCCGCGTAACTTTTGATCCCGTGAGAAGCTCGGGATAAAATATAGCCTATAACCTTCCTCAAGAGTTGGGCTATCAAATGCAAAAAGAATTTTTCAAATCCCATTTGTAGTTTCTGAGATTAGCGCGTTCAAACAAACAAACTCTTCAGCTTTATATAGTATAGATATATAGATATAGATGTAGATATAGATATAGATAAAGCGGATTTAATGCGCTCTTCAGGCACTGAACGAAATGTATTGATAAAGTCATAATAGTTGGACATTTATTCACAGTTCACACACTGCCATCTAGCTTTATGCTTATGTTATAAGTAGGGGATTATGGATATATACAGGGTTAATTTTAATTAGAGCATCACCTCATTCAAGCAGCCTCTCCACATCAACCCTAACTGTATACTTATACTATTGTTTTTTCATAAATACATACTTAGCTCACGCAGACCAATGCAATCAAAAATGTTCAATGCTCAAAAATATTTGCATTATTTATTAACAATGATTTTAAACAACGTATCCGAATCTTCAGCATCTACCGTTAAATAAGAGATCAAAATAAACAAAAAATGGTTAACATCCCGCTTTCAGGTTTTTTTTTATTAAGCTATTGCATAGCTTCTATCGCCGGCCTTGAGCGTGGGTACCGAATCCAGAAATTCCGTAACGAAAAAAACCTAACACCCCGCACTCCGACCGGCACAGTCGTGATACTTTGATTTCATAACTTTACATGCGGGCATTAATAAACGATAAGCGCCATCTACTAGGAACTTGTGGAACTTCATATTAGATCAAACATTACTGCATTAATAAAATAAATAAATAATTATAATTGCAAATGTTGATAAAAAATGCTATGCAATAGCTTTACCGCGGCAGTCTCCGAGTGCCACACGTCTTTTTTTTTATTTAAAAAGCCTGCTTTCAGGGTGAAACTCTATTATTTTTTAATTTTGCTGTTGCTAAAGATGTTACTTAGGTTAAGATATTTTTAATTATTTTTATATTATATATGTATGTACAGTGTCAACAATATCAGTGTTAATTGACGTTTTTAGATTTTCAATTCTTGTAGAATGCAACCTAGACTCAAATAATTATGTAAATTAACATATTTATTACAATTGTATTCTGTTATAAGTAACAAATACATAAATAAATAATTCAAATGTTAACGACTCTTATTTAACAAATATCATCGCCTAGAAAATTAAATTAAAGACTAAGCCCTGAAACTTAATGATGGTTTCCAGTCATCAATAAGTTTCGGAGCACCTAAACTAAGATTACATGCGCTAAGTTGGAATCCGGGCAAACATTGCAAGCGTCAACTGGAGTTAAATTAATTACTTCTCCGTTTGATTGTTGGCGAACGTGTGTTTAACTGTGAATCGGGGGGTTTCTGTGTAAAAGGGGGTTTCGGTGGATTTGGAAATTTGTATGGAGAAATATGGAGGGTTGTTTGTTATTTTTATTATACCGTGTAAATAACGATTCTTAATAGGAGCTGCATATATTTTATAACTATTCAGCTATTTTTGACTATCAACTTTAACAACCACTTTGGCTATGGTAACACTAACACTGTCTGCCTGAAATGCCAGTGGTCGCGGGTTCAGTCCCCGCATAATTAAAATATTCTTGTGAATTAATGTTGTTTTGCATATGTCCGGGTGCAATATGTGTGTATTTAATAATATTTTTATTCAAAACCATATAAAACCCTTCTTCATGAATGACATCCCCGTTCGTAGTTTCGAATGACGCCGAAGCGGCACGACACACGTTGTGGCGAAATTTATTCAAAATCACTGAGACGAAACCCACGACGTCGAATCAAGGCGAAGTAAAAAAAAGTATCATAGATATCAGAGAAGTCGTCGCTGCGCCTTGGTTAATGTGTGTATCATACGATATCACAGATTAAGCAACGTTCGGCGCGGTCGGTACTTGGATGGGTGACCGCCGACCATTCATTTCTCACGACGACTTCCGTGCTTCGGAGGGCACGTTAAGCAGTTGGTCCCGGGTGCTGTATACAGTAGTCGTTAGGGTTTCTCAGAAGCCAGCACTGGGCCAGCTTGGTGGATTATGGCCTATAGGTACCTCCTCTTCACCCAGGGGAGAGACTCATGCCCTGCAGTGGGTTCATTATAAATAGTTGTGATGATGATGAGATATCAGAAGGAAACAAAAGTGTAACTGTAAAATTATTCTTCTTACGATTTTTTTTGTACGCCAGCAAAATACAGATCAAATTAAAATGGACATTATTGCATCTCATTGTTCTGCAAAACAATTTGGAAAGTTTTGGAAAGAAACAAAAAGACTCAATATAAAGCCTAGCCTCCCGGTGAGTGTCGAGGGTGAAAGCTGTCCCGCTGCTATTGCCAATATCTTTAAGGAACACTTTAAAGTCAACCCAATGTTACTTAAGTCAGAGAAGGAAGGGAGTGTTCGTAGTAGTCGGGATGGATTTCGTTTCACTGGTGATGAGGTGAGGAAAGCTATTAATAATATGAGGGGGGGGAGGTCGCCCGGACACGATGGCCTTAGCATAGAGCATCTAGCGAATGCTGGTGTTCATTTGCCTCGTGTTCTGGCGATGTTCTTCTCCTGCTGTCTTGTCCATTCGCACCTGCCTGAAGATTTGATAAAGACGATTGTTGTGCCGATAGCGAAGGATAGGATGGGAGATTTGTCGAGCCTTGATAATTATAGGTCAATTTCATTAGCCACAGTTATCGCGAAGGTTTTTGACAGCTTAATGGATAAATACTTACAAAAATATTTACATTTGAACGAGGCCCAGTTCGGTTTTAGGGAGGGTTCTTCAACTGAAAGTGCTATACTAGTACTTAAAAGTACAGTGAGATATTATACGGTAAGAAGAACACCAGTTCATGCGTGTTTTCTTGATCTGTCAAGGGCCTTCGATCGTGTGTGCTATGAGAAACTTTTTCATAAACTATCAGATACTGACTTTCCTCCAGCTCCCATAGCTGTTCTTCGGTATTGGTACAGCAATCAGAGTAATCAAGTGAGATGGGGTAATAAATTCTCTGATCCCTATGTTATGGAATGCGGCGTTAGGCAGGGTGGACTGTCCTCTCTAACGCTTTTTAATTTTTATGTTGATGCGTTGATTGGGGAACTCAGCAGTCAACCATATGGATGTCATATCGATGGTGTGTCTGTCAATAATATAAGCTACGCGGACGATATGGTCCTGCTGAGTCCCTCAATAAATGCACTAAGGAAACTTTTACTGATTTGCGAACGCTATGCTGAGGAGCACGGTCTTGTATACAACAGTAAAAAGAGTGTGTGCATGTTGTTCAAAACTAGCAAGCGGGCTCCTGATTCTGTGCCACATGTGAGACTGTCCGGTGTTCCATTATCGAGAACATTTAATTTTAAGTATCTGGGACACTACGTCGATGGTGATCTCAATGATGATAATGACATGGAAAGGGAGCGTAGGGCGTTGTCGGTCAGAAGTAATATGCTGGCCCGCAGATTTGCTAGGTGTAGTAAGGACGTAAAAATATTTCTTTTTAAAACTTACTGCCAGGTCTTCTACACCGGCGGTCTGTGGACCAATCATACACGGAAGGCCGGTAGTGCCCTACGCCTCCAATATAACAACGCGTTCAGGGTGATGCTGGGACTGCGATGGCGGTGCAGCGCCTCGGGGATGTTCGCTGAGGCACGAGTCCGTGACTACTTCACCGTCATGCGTCAGCGAGCAGCCTCGCTGCTGCACCGCGTGCGTCGCTGTCCCGGCAGCATCCTGAGCACGGTGGTGGACAGAGTTGACAACCCTTTCATTAAGCACTGGGTGGGATTGTCAATTCTGCCCAACCAAAAATAGAAGTATATCTGGAGATTAATTTACTAACATAGTTTAAGCTTTAACTAACAAATTGGATGTATTTTACTCTGGAAAATAAACATTATTATGTTATAAAATTGTATTATAATTTTATTATTTTATATAATTATATTTATTATAAAAATTTTTTGCATAGTAAATACTATCGATTGACGTCGACAGTTCAGTTTGTCCTTCGATTGATGGCGTCGATCGACGGTCGACGCTTAGATATAGCTTATATGCAAAAATAGCACTTGATCCTGATTTTAAAGCATTGTATTGAGAGCTTTTTGAAAAAACCTTTCTAACATGGTTTTACTAAAGCCGACTGTTTCTGCCACTATTGTGAGAACGCATTATTGAAATGTATTATTCGCGGAACGCATCCACAATGTTGTCTCGCTCTTGCGCGGCTCTCGCTCGCCCTCCTTTCCTGTCAACGGTCCCAACAAGTGATACGTGGCTCTAATAAATTACATAATTAATTAATTTGTGTGGTTCAAATCACTTCCCGTTTGCGGAAATCACTTCCCGTTTGCGTTCGCTCCCGAACCGTCGTGTCTGCGGCCGCTCCCGAGTGTTCGTATTGCGCTGCTCTTGTTCCCTCCCCCGCACTCGTGCGGGTAAGGTCCCAAGTTAAGCTCTTTCGGAAAGTTTTCTCTTGTGCCTCCACAACCTGTGTGGTGTCGGGGCTAATTCATCTGCCCTTTTCAGGGCGGACCCGACTGCTGCCGGCCGAAGCATCGCTGGTCAGGTGGATACGTAACCGTGACAACTAAGCCTGATCGTCCGCCGTTCACCGGCTATAGGTCCGTACTAGGTCGTTCTCTTTTTCAGCGCAGTTGTGCAGCCGTTCACCGGCACTTAAGATTCGTCTAATTCTTTCTTTCAGTACAGTCCTGTCACTTGTGCTCGATGGATTCTTCCATTGACCCCAAGATTTTGTCCCCGCTCCAAGAGCAGGAAGCCCGATTTGCAGATCAACTTCATCAGGTCGCAAAATTCGCTAAGGATAATGTTATTGAATTGTCCCGCACGATGGATACAACTCTTACATCGTTGGCAGAGAAGTTCTTCCTGGCCCTTCAGGCCAACGCCCCCCAAGCTTCAGCTCCGATTCCTCCGAGCTTCCCCACTGACTCTCCGGCGTCGCCAGACCCTTCTGAGCAAGCCGGTAGTATGTTGGTAGACTCTTCCGCATGCAAACGGAAAACTACCCCGCCGGGTAGTGATTCTGACTCCACTCCTTTAGTTCCAGAATCTCCTGCTCCGTTCACCGAGGTTCGCAAAAAATCAAAATCCAAATCAAAGAAGAAGAAGCAAGATGCTTCTTCGACTTTATCTCTTTCCGTTTCAGCTGCTCCAGCCGGTGTTCCTGCTCCGCAAAATGTCGCACCGGCGTCTGCTCCTGCGCCTTTTGTTTCAGCGATCCCGGCGTCACAGCCTGCGTCGCAATCAGATTCGGCTCCGCCGAAAGTCAAGTCTCCGCCCCCCGTCTTTCTACGGGACAAGAGCCGCTGGACCGAGGTCTCAGCTCTCTGCGGAACGCACACCCCGAAGATCCAGTATAGTAAGGCATCCAATGTGGGTGACTCTATTAAGGTCGTTGTCTGCTCAATTTCTGATTTCAGGAATTTCACTCGGCTTCTTGCTGACAAGAAGCTCGAGTACCACACTAACGCCCTCCCCGAGGAGCGTAAGATTCGTGCCGTCCTCAGGAACGTGCCGTTCGAGCTCTCGAACGAGCAAATCCAAGAGGACTTGTCTTCTCAAGGCTTCCCCGTCGAATCTGTGCACAAAATGCACAGCCGCCGAGGTAAGCAGTTCCCACTAGCGCTAGTAATCCTAGCGAGGAGCCCGCTAGGGTAGTCCATTTTCAGAGGCAAGCTCTCCGTGTGCGGTCTCTCCAACATCTGCGGCGAAGCACCACACAAGCGTGGTTTTCCAGGTCAGTGCCACCGCTGCCAATTGTATGGTCATGCGGCGGCAAACTGTTTTGCTTCCCCTAGGTGCGTCAAGTGCCTAGATCCGCATGGGACTAAGGAGTGCTCTCGCACTCCCGAATCGCCCACAGCTCCGTCCTGCGTCTTGTGCGGCCAGTCTGGCCACACAGCAAACTTTCGCGGCTGCCCCAAGGCACCGCGTGCTGCCAGGGCTACCGTGAAGCCCATCGAGAACTGGAGAGAGCGGCCGCAGCCTAGCTCGGACGCTCCTCCAGTCAGTTCAAAGGCCCCCAAGGCCTTCACCTCTTTCGTTTCAGGTCAGCGCAGCCGGGACGCGACTCAATCGCAACCGGCCGCCAAATCGGCTTCCCAGTGCCAGAACGCAAAAGGTTCTCAAGACCGCATGGCGTTTTGGATCCAGCTCGCTCCCATCGACGAGATCCTGGCTTTCGGCGCCGCTCTCGACGCCAGCCCAGAGGGTTTCAACGGTGCTCTTCCGGTCCTAACCAAGTTCGCTCCCCTTATCAGGAAACTCCAGCAAGCTCAACGTTTCTAAACGTAGTCCTTCTTTCCAGCATTCCTATGTCAGAGTGAGTCTGATCACTCTAGATAATCTCTTAGTTTCAGCTTTGTCATTTCTGCTAGTCTTAGCTTTGATTTTCTCGCTTTCAGTTCCTTTTGGTGGCAGCCGTCTGGACGCAGCCTCTCGCTCCAATTGGCTGTCGTTCCGACGATGACTAGTGACCTTAATCAAGGTGAGTCAAAAGGGGGATGTTTAGTGGGTATGCTCAGCCTATCTGAGAGAGTCTCCACACTGTCTGGGCATTCTATTTGCCATTAGCCACTTGGGCTAACAGCTTATAGAATGCCCATTCGTCCGTAATAGGATTCATCCACCTCCCGCTAAAGCTAGCTTTACTGGTTAAAGTAGTGTGTAGTGTAAAGTAGTAGTGGGTGCCAAACGACTTTCCTTGGCGGAAAAACAAAAAAAAAAAATATTTCAAGAGATATTACATTGGCGACTCAAAAAACTTAAAGCTTTATATGAATTGGAAACTCCACATCTAAAATTAAAGTTTATTTATTGTTCTAACATACCTTCCTACACAAACTTTAGTCGATAATACTTCAAAAGAACTTCAATATTCTCTACTATCAGCAATCGGAATGTTCGTTTACTATTCCGAACTGCATTGTTGGAGACTTTACTTTCAGACTTACACTTTCCAACTTCACACTTTGAGTGGACTTTGGTAGTACAGAGAAGCAATAATGTGTTAACACGTTTTGTGCCTGGTTCGTGTAGTTTTGATGAAGTTTCATTGTTGTTTGCATTCGATTTTAACCAAATAGCATGTGGTTTCATTAGTAATAAGAGTTATTACTTGCATAGGTTTCTGAATATTATTGTAAATTTTACATTGAGCAATACAGGGTCTATTTGTACCACTTACCGACCACAACTTATAGACGAACACTTTGGCGATGGGGTAAACCTGTCTGCCTCAGACGCCAGTGGTTGCAGGTTCGATTACCGCACGGAACAAGAAAAAAAATATGTTCCGTGTCTGGGTGTTTCTCTATTTATGTATTTATATTCTAGGTTCCCCTCTAGTTCGCTACATGGTATCCCATAACACAAGCTATGCTTACTTTGGGGCCATGTAGTTGGTGTGATTGTCTGGGTTTTTTTTTCATTTGTATATTTGTTTAAAATCCAGTCGAATTGACGAAACTCTTATGAATACTAGGAGCTACATTCCGGGTTTCCCGCATAACTGTCGTCAGAATTTGTATGAAGTTCCTCAAGAGCTAATTATAATATACTAGCCACCGCACGCGGTTTTACCGCGTAACTTTTGATCCCGTGGGAATTTCGGGATAAAATACAGCCTATATATAATCTTCCTCAAGAGTTGGGCTATCAAATGCAAAAAGAATTTTTCAAATCTCACTTGTAGTTTCTGAGATTAGCGCGTTCAAACAAACAAACTCTTCAGCTTTATATATTTACTAGCTTTATCCCGCAACTTCGTATGCGCTTAACTACCATTTTCGTGGAAATTTCAGAAACTATATAACCAGACACCCACTATTAGAACCTTTATACCAAGTATCACACCCATGCACTAAAGGAATAAGTTTATTTCATACAAATTAAAAATCATATAGGTATTTCCCGTGCCCTTGGGAATTTTGGGAATTTTTTTCGTAGCACAACCAGTCACTCTTTGAAGAACTTTCTTGCCAAGTATCACATCCGTACACTCAAGGAATAAGATTTTTCATACAAACTAAAAAGTACAACCCCTTCCCGTGGGAATTTCGGGAATTCCTTCTATAATACAAACAGACACTTATTGAGGAACCTTTATATCAAGTATCACATCCGTACACTCAAGGGATGGGATTTTTTTATACAAACTAAAACATCATATATTTCCCCTTCCCGTAGAAATTTCGGAAATTCCTTTCATAACACAACCAGACACACATTGAAAAACCTTTACACCAAGTTTCACATCGGTGCACTCAAGGAATAAGATTTTTCATACAAACTAAAAAGTCCTATATTTCCCGTTTCCGTGGGAATTTCGGGAATTCCTTCCTTAGTGCACCCCTACATCCCCTAAAGAATGTATGTTCCAAATTTCAGCTCTCTACGCCTAGTAGTTACGGCTGTACGTTGTCTGTCAGTCACTTTGTACCTCAATACCTCAGTCACTCAGTCAATAACGGAACAGTTTTATATATATTGATTGATAAGAGGGCCGCTAGACTGTTGAAAACACGTTGAAAACCAATGCTTCCAACCAAGGTTAAGGAAGGTTAAGTTGTTGTCAACCAATTCCGAGTCATCCACACTGTTACAAACGGTGGTTTCCAACAAGGAGACAAACAAGAACACAAGCCAAGGTCACGCCAGGCCACGCCCCTTAATCGTCAGTGTGCTCTGATCTCTCGCGCTGGCAACATCTTCGCGATGGCAGTTTTGTATGCAATTGAGGATACAAAGAAGGAAAGGTTGAAACGCAGGATAAAAAGCTTCAAAACTCAAGTCATTTCTAGTTATTTACATAGTAAAATATACAATAACAAGCGTACACACTGTCCTAAAAACAGACATACATCTACATAGATAACGCAAATGCATATCCTTTGCGTGTCCGAACCCCGACCAAGCGTCAAGGTTGGTTGCCTCTAGATTTAATATGTATTGTAATATGCGTTTATGTATGTCTGTTAGAAAATCGAGTCCACAATATCAATATCGTTCTTAATAATCGATTTCATCGGCGGTATCGGTGTCTCTGAATCTTTTTGTATTTTCCAGTAATAAATATCAGCCGTGACGTCACAATAGGTCTTAAAAAGTCGGCACGCTTGGTTCGAATACAAATCGTGGCACTTGCGTTGTTTATATAGATGTATGTCTGTGATTCTAAACACCGCCGTTTCCAACCCGCCAAGGTCATGTAATTTGGTTGTCAACAGCCGTCTTCACTGTTGGAAACACGTTGTAAACTAGCAAGGTCACCTTGGTTTGATGTTTTGTTTCCAACAGTGTATTTCGGCTTTAATACATAAAAACAAAATGCCCAGACAATCACACCAACTATATGGCCCCAAACTGAGCAGAGCTTGTGACATGGGATACCTAGAATATAAATACATATGTAGATAAACGCCCAGACCCGGAACATTTTTTTTGTTCCGTGCGGTAATCACTTCACGGAACCGCGACCACTGGCGTCTGAGGCAAACAGTGTTACCCCATCGCAAAAGCAATTATGACAAATCCTAATTGCAGTTTCAAAGCTGAGCACGATCAAATACACAGACAAATTCTTAAGGTTTATTATATCAAAATTGTCTTAAGCTTTCACGATTAAAAATCTTAAGGAATTATCCCGTATAATAGTTACGTAGCGAGTATACGAGCGTTTGCCCGCGACTTCGTACACGTATAAACTCAAAAGTCATATATTTTCCGTTCCCGTGGGAATTTCGGGAATTCCTTTCATAATACAAACAGACACTTATTAAGGAACCTTTATACCAAGTATACGATCCGTGCACTTAAGGAATAAGATTTTTTCATAGAAACTAAAACATCATATATTTCCCGTTCCCGTGGGAATTTCGGGAATTACTTACATAAAACAACCAGTCACTTTTTGAAAAACCTTTATGCTAAGTATTGTATCCGTGCAATCAAGGAATAAGATTTTTCATAAAAACTAAAATGTCCAATAATTCCCGTTCCCCTGGTAATTTCAGGAATTCCTTCCTAAATGCTCCTATAAACACTCTAAGGATTGTATTTTCGAAATTTCAGCTCTCTACGGCCAGTAGTTTTGGCTGTGCGTTGTCTGTCAGTCACTCAGTCAGTAATGGAAGAGTATTAAATAAAACACTTTTTAACCGGATTTATCGCGTATATTTACATTTTAAATTTTGACTCGACGTTTCGGTGTCTTTGCAGACCCCGTGGAAACGGAAGAGTTTTATATATTAAGTGTAAAATGTGTAATGTGTGTGCATTTATATGTATGTAAGAAATATTAAAAATTTAAAATTTTGCAAATATTAAGCAAAGATACATAAACTTAGTATATACATATAGTAGTAAGTAGTAAAAGTATTTAATTAGCTTAGTTATAGCTATGTTAACATTGGTACCACTCTTTCCTTTTTTATTTGTTTTTTTGTTATTACGTATAGATAATGTAAGAGTCAAGTGTATTGTTTTGTGCCTAAACTTAATTGGTTATTATATTTATATTCTATGTTGTTTAGGGCAAGACTTCTTTCCTTTTTTATTTGTTTTTTGTTATTATGTATAGATAATGTAAGAGTCAAGTGTATTGTTTTGTGCCTAAACTAAATTGGTTACTATATATTGTAGGTATGTTGTTTAGGGCAAGACTGAAAATCAGCGCTGTCAAGTGTTAGTCTGCACTTGTCAGCAAAATGCTGAGTCTTGTCCAATTTCCAAGCTAAACGTGTATGTTTCTTTTTTTATATTGTAATTTACGTGTTTTAACGCATAAAGATTTCTAAAATTGTATGGGTAAATTTTTCTCTGAATATTTTTTTATCTTTTATACAGGGTGACTGGTGGGTCACTTTTGAAATTCGATTACGTGATAGTTTGAGATCATACATGAAAAAATATTTTGTTAACCGAAAAATTTGGCTAAATGACTGCCTTGAGCCATGAATAGAAATTCTACACTATACAATATCATTTAAATATTCAGCAATGAATTAATAAAAAAAACATTATCTTTATACAACTGTTAAGAAAGAAATAAGTATTAAAAGTTTTTAATGTGTTTGTTTTTTGTGTAAGTACTGAAAACAATAAATGTCATATTTTATTTTCATAAATGAAGAAGTGTCAAAAAACTGTATAATGACTCGATTATTAAAGTTCCATATTTAGATTCTTGCTTGATGTTTAGAAAAAAAGAGCACCAAGTCAATGTTATTAATTATGTGCTTTAAGATGTAGCGGTTTAGATTTTTTTAAATAATTTTTAGTGAGGCTTTTATTTTTGTAGAAATATATAAAATAAAATCCCCAGACAATTACAGCAACTATATGGCCTCAAAATAAGGAAAGCTTGTGTTATGAGATACCATGTAGCCAAGTAGGGGCAACCTAGAATATAAATACATAGTTAAGAGCCCAGACCCGGAAGAATTTTTTTCTTGTACCGTGCGGGAATCGAACCCGCAACCGGTGGTTTCCCGCATGGGTCTAACCTATCTGAGGCAGATAGGTTAGACCCATCGCCAATGTGGTCGTTATATTCAACACATCAATCACGTGAGCCGAGTAGGCGCGGGCTCGGTGCAGATCGGACGTGGGGCAAGGGCGGGGCAGGTCGAATAATTGCAATTAGAGATGTATTGGTGCGTAAAACAAGAATCAAATTATAAGCAAGAATTGCAAAACGAGTTATGGGGCGCTGGGCGAGCGCGCTGGGAAGCGCAAGTGGTCTAAACGCAGCCTATAACCAGTTTTTTCTCTCTATCTCTGTCTCTACAGGGTGACTGGTGACAAATTTTAGATACTGAAGGAGAGCACTCTGTATACGATTCTGATTTTAATTATGTAATAAACGTAGGTATTTAATTTTTCACTAGAATTCCCTATAAATAAATATTACTATTTACTTTTCATACAACTGAGTCAACAGCGGCACGTGCCCTGGCACGCGGATAGCTGCCAACGCTAGCGTAACCATGCGTTGCGTAATGAATTCTTTAACTTTCGATTAAGTTTACTCGGTAAATAATTAATATTGAGAAATAATAAGTCCAGTCACAGAATATTTTTTTTTGGCCACGTGATCACGCTTCTATTTTCATAACTTATTAGCCACGAGACAATAACTTTTGCGAAAAATGTGTCTTGAAGCAATTTATAATAATTTATACTACGTAATATATTCATTAAATTAAGTGAACAAAATTGAAAGGGTACGGTGGTTTGGAGATTACGAAAGAGGTGTACAGAGCAAGAATGGATGGTGTTGTTGGAAGGGGCCGCCCTAGGCGAACGTATGCCAATCAAATTGGTGACGTTCTTAAAGAGGGCCTAGTTAAAAGTACCCGTAACCGGCGATTATGTATGAAAAGATTAATGAACGTGGAAAAAGCCAAAGCTGTATGTCTGGATTGTAGCAATTGGTGTTCCCTTGTCTCTGCCTACCCAAAAGGGAGACAGGCGTGAGGTTGTGTATGTATGTTTACGCGATAAATCCGGTTAAAAAGTGTTTTATTTTAAATTATGAATCGTGAAAATTTAAGACAATATTAAGATAACTTGGTTAAGTATACTTGGTAAGTAAATGTGATGGATTAGCCCAAATAACGCCTGTTTCCTTCCCTTTTTTAATGTCTTTATAAAGTCCTTGAAATTGCTTTATCAAGAAAAAATATGTAGTATCAAACGTTTCAAATTGCTTGAAATAGCTCATGACCCCGTGATTCATAGAAAAATCTTATTAAACGCTTAAGAGAGCGAATCGGTCTAATATTTCAATCATATTTTTGCTAAAATAACGTCTAGAACTTCGATATAATTTTTCTAGCAAATGTTTTCCCAGTTATAGCTTTCGATTACTATTTTTAATTGTTTTATGGACATTTTTTTTAAACTTCGGAATACATATATACATAGCTTCACGCCTGTATCTTTTATTGGGTATAAACAGAACACCAGCGGTCATAAAACCATCTGATATCACGTTTGACTAATTTGGAGACATTATATATGATCTCAAATAGATTAGATTCAACGTATTTAAAGCATTCCTGTGCCATTTCGGGGAGAATGGTGCAGGAGTAGCCTTTGTAAATTAGCCTGTAAATTATTTTGTGTTGAAATTGTATATGTATCTAGTTAAATATTTATTAACATAGTCTGTAAGCATTTATACAACGTGTAACATAATGAAGAGATAATACTTAAGGGAATTGTATGTTTGGTGATGTAGTTTATAAGTAACAGTATCATAAATTTGGTATCCTTACGGTTCGGCCGAAAAACAAGTTCAAAGTTAAGATCAAAATATCTAAGTGTCAGCCCTACAAACAGCTGTTAGCTTTTGATGAAATCTATTCGATAACAGATGGCGTAAAAGTAAAGTGATGGGTAACTGAGACAGATACTACAAAGTTCAGCCGGTGCGGGAAAGGTGATAAGGTCACTGACTGCGACACAAGTATTGTTTTAGCTTGTTAGGTTGACTAGGGTTGTCAAAATATTTTGTTATAAAATAATTAGATAAATTTGTATGAAAGTCTATACCAGCACTGATCATGCTAATTCTTTAACTGTATATTCTACGTATGGTATAGAAGCTAACCCTTGAGTTTTATCTCTCCATTTTGTTACACGTTGTATACTAACAAATTGAGTCTTTGTTACTTTTAAATAAATCATTCATTCATTCATTATAAAAGTGGAGAGAGAATATTTCAGTGTCAGCCTATCGCCCACAAAAAAACCTCCAATAAATCCTTTTACAGTATGCCCGGGAAGAGAAGCAGCTGGCACATTCAATGTTTTTCTTTGCTCCCAGTCCAGCATGGTAATCTTTTTTATTATTAACTAATCCCGCGTTTGATCTAAATCTCACCTGATGAAGTACACAGGCTTAGGAAAGAACTGGCTCTTCATAAAATGTTGCCGCAACACATCACCACCGCACCGTTGCACCGTTAATATTTAGTGGGTGGTCGCTAGCTTGTCGGAACCTAACGAGAACCTACGACCAAACGGGGGTCACTCGGCTGCCTTATCAATAACTTATCGTAACTTGCAAGAGCAAAGCGATGGTGTAGCGACATCTAGCGACGCGCCATAGAACGACGACGACACGACGGAGTTTCCTACATCGCGCTATCAAAGTTTCAACCGTCGGGCCGTGGGCCGCGGCCTGCCATCCCTTTTCTGGGGATTGGGAACGAACACCGTGTTCCCAAAATGGCATGAATTGCGCAAGGATTGCTAAAAAATAACTAATTCGTATTACGTTACAGCAAAAACAAAGCCATAACAATCCGACGACTGTGCTGCCTCTATCGTACAATCGATGTACTAAAAGTGTATATAATCCCTTTGACTTTCATATTATTCGTGTGTTTTCTGCGAAATTTTAAAAGCAAACATCTCATTAGTATCATAGCATTAATTAATGCTATGATACTAGCGCCAAAAACAATTTGGTAGCTAAAAAAGAAACTAATAAAATGTGAAAGAGATGCATTCTGCGATCAACGAACGATTGAACAGCTATCGCTTACATAATACGATGTAAAGCAATGGATCGCGCGTCCATGGCGTGATGACTGCGCCATTATAGCTGATCGCTAATATTTACGCGATAAGGCAGCGGATTATTCGCCTTTTATAACACGCTTATCCAAGAATTATAGGGCTATTCTAAGCCTTGTGTTTCGGCTGTATATCAAATCCTGAACCTCTTCTACAGTAGGCACACAGCCATTACACCTCTGCAACCCGCATTAACCTTCGGAAGTATGTGGGGTGATTCATCACCCTACTCTGTGGGGATGTTGGTGACGAGTAGAAGTTGAGGTTGAAATATAGTACTTACTCACTTTATATTAATATACTTTTTCAACACACTTGCTCGTAAAGTGAGCCTTATTCTATTGAATTTAGAACTATAAACTGGGCTATAAGTCACGTGTGCATAACATATTATATCCTAGTGCAAATTACATGCGAGTAAACAGAGCATATTTTATTGATCCGGGTTACACTCAGGACGAGCTGGCCAGCAGCACTTCAAATAATAATGTAGAATATAAGTTTGTTAATTGTACCTTCAACAACTGTTTTAAATAAATTTTATGACCACGTATGTCTGTCTTTTACTCACAAGTGTGTTGAAAAACGTCGTATGTAACTCGTGAGCGTTGATAATTACAGTCTCGGCTCATTATTAAGCCCGAGCCGCATTAGCTCACTTGTTACATAATATACTATTATTCCATTTTTTATACATGTTCATGTTAATGCTAACTTTACATGAATGCCCCGTGTATCGATGCGCAATCGATATTATAATAAACTAGCTTTATCCCGCAACTTCGTATGCGCTTAAATACCCTTCTCGTGGAAATTTCAGAAACTATCCAACCAGACACCCACTGAAAGAACCTTTATACCAAGTATCACACCCATGCACTCAAGAAATAAGTTTTTTTCATACAAACTAAAAATCATATATTTCCCGTGCCCGTAGGAATTTTGGGAATTTTTTTCGTAGCACAACCAGTCACTCTTTGAAGAACCTTCATGCCAAGTATCACATCCGTACACTCAAGGAATAAGATTTTTCATACAAACTAAAAAGTCCAACCCCTTCCCGTGGGAATTTCGGGAATTCCTTCCATAATACAAACAGACACTTATTAAGGAACCTTTATATCAAGTATCACATCCATGCACTCAAGGGATGGGATTTTTTCATACAAACTAAAACAGCATATATTTCCCTTTCCCGTGGGAATTTCGGGAATTCCTTTCACAACATAACCAGACACACATTGAAAAACTTTTACACCAAGTTTCACATCGGTGCACTCAAGGAATAAGATTTTTCATACAAACTAAAAAGTCCTATATTTCCCGTTTCCGTGGGAATTTCGGGAATTCCTTCCTTAGTGCACCCCTACATCCCCTAAAGAATGTATGTTCCAAATTTCAGCTCTCTGCGCCCAGTAGTTACGTCTGTACATTGTCTGTCAGTCACTCAGTCACTCAGTACCTCAGTCACTCAGTCAGTAACGGAACAGTTTTATATATATTGATAATTGCTTAGTCTAACTTATTTGCTATAACTTAACGACCTACTTAGTACATACATACACTACAACTCATTCAAAAAAGTTAAGATAACTTTTTACACATTAACTGAGAGTAGTTGTGTTTTTTTGTATTCTTTTATCTAAGTATACGAAGTAGCATGTATCACTGATTTTCAAAGAGCTACCTGAGGAAACATTATTTTTCATTGGAAAAACTTGCGGGAGGGTGATATCGTTAAATACTTGGAAATACAAGAAAAAAATTCAAAAAAAATAAAATTATATTTTTAAAACGATATTTGCCTGGGTGTTCTGATCACCGTAATTATAATTGCATGAGCTGAAGTAAAACTAAATATTTGAATTTACACATGTTCAACATTATTTTTAATAATTTTTCATACTTTGATTTAGAACTATTGTTACACGTTGTATAATTAAAAATAAAGCATTATTTTTCGTACAAATATGTTTTATTTTCGAAAAAAGGTACTGGGGTGATGGGTCACTCGTATATCCTTACGCGTATGCACTAAAGCCTATCCCACGGAAGGTTAAGACTAATTTGTAACAAGATAACCAATTTACAATATGTTGTCATTATACTTACTTGTTTAAAGTATAGTTATTTAGTAAGTGGTTGTGAATGGACGTAGCTGGGACGCATTTACACCGTTTAGTGTCTATTGGGAGTAACGGTAAACAAATTAAATTATTTTTACTAACGGAATATTTAGTTACCATGAATTTTATTTATCGTAATCATGTCGCTTGCCGTCGTACCGAAATATTAGGAACTCAAAATGAATAAAAAAAGGCGATGAATATTGCTTTCTATTTTTGTTTTTCCGCCAGAGAAGACTCAGAACACCCGCAGGCCTATTGACCGTACGAGTGCTCACTGAGGAGAGGAGGAAAATACATCAGAAGTACGAAAGGGCACTTGCCAGGGGACAGGTCCCCGGCCAGATGATCCCAGACAGTGTGAGACTTCTACTCACTAAACTCCCCCTTAATGATCTTTTGTCTTTTTACTGACAATCGACCAAAGAAATGAGCGATGCTTTCTATCCTGAATCCTGGGTTCAAATACCAATGGGTGGATATTTTTTGTGACGAACCCAGATATTAGCACTAATTGGATCTTTATTTAAGTTAATTTCTCATCTCATGTTCTAAAAGTTCATATATGTACTTCTTAAATTTATCCGTTTCAATCTAATATATAAAATTCTCGTGTCACAGTTTTCGTTGCCATACTCCTCCGAAACGGCTTGACCGATTTTGATGAATTTTTTTGTGCTTTTCCGGTATCTATGAGAATCGGCCAACATCTATTTTTTTTAAATGGCAAAGCAACGTTTGCCGGGTCAGCTAGCAACCATATAAAAATTAATTGATCTTTACTTAAAAAAATCCATAAGTGCAATTGAGGCCAACCAAGCTACGTTCCGTTCCCTCTCCATTCATGATTCGAGTCGCGCAAACGACTGGTTTTACCGAGTCACGTCCAAGGCATAGACTGCTTAACATTTCTCAATAGAGGTCGCTAGTCGCATTATGCAATACAGATTACTACAGCTACTTGACCTCGAGTAATCTGTGCAACGTAATTTCATTCATAACGCAAGTTCATTCATAATTCGTTCGGTTACGAAATTTTTGTATGATCGGTTTTTAGGTAGAGAAATTCATGCATACCAGATATCTAGTAACAATAATTGTATGCTTATTTAAATTGATTTAAATATTTGATGATATAATAAACGAACTTGAAACGAAGAATCAGATTTGAAATGGTTTATTTGCAAAATTGATAGCCTAGCTTTTTTAATTTTAATAAGCAAATTCTTATAGGGTTAAAATATGCGCGGATCAAATTGCACGTAGCTGTGATAATTTTAAAAGAACTTTGGCCACTTAGTTTAATTTTGACGACCGCTTTGGCGTTGGGGTAAACCTATCTGCCTCAGACGCCAGTGGTTGGTAAACCATAAAAAAAAATGTTCCGTATGTTGTTTGTTGTTGTGGTGTTTATCTATTTATGTATTTATATTCTAGGTTCCCCCCTAGTTTGCTATATGGTATCCCATAACACAAGCTATGCTTACTTTGGGGCCATGTAGTTGGTGTGAATGTATGGGGATTTTATTTATTTTATTTTATTTAAATAACTTTGATATGATTTACAGTTACTGTTTTATCAATAGCTTTATACGGTTATGAACGTATAAAATAGAATAATCCCGTGGCCTCTCCCACATAAATTCCTATCCCGTATGAATATCATAATAAATAATTATTACTACATAATTGTACATGAGTCAATTTTTTAAGGAAATAAAATACTGCTGCACATATACTTCTAAGACCAGCGTGCAAATAGTGTTTAAATGAATTTTGTTGCATCAAATTACAGTCAGTGAGTCTGAGAAGAATCTACATCTTGACGTCAAAGCAAAACATAAATTTTATTATATTTAGACAATTTATTTGTCAGACATAACTTCTAATTAATTAATAATTTTTGTATTTTTCACTCTTTTCTCTAATCACGTGCAAAATTCTGTCTATATATGTATACCCATCTGTTTTACAATAAAAGCGAAACAGCAATGCGAGCACAGAACTTTTTCAACTCATATGTTTTCGAATAGTATGGAGACGGTTTGTTAGCAATAATTGAAATCTATGTGTGCCTTTTTAATTTTGAATGTTTGTAAACATGTTGTATTCTTAAATAACTGTAAAATAAAAAATTACAATATTACTAAAAACTTGCAAGTCTTGCAACCGACTCCATACTATACGAACATTCGTAATAGTATATTATGTAACAAGTGAGCTAAGTTTCTAATTACAGTCGAGGCTGTGATTTGAGCCCAAGCCGCAGGCGAGGGCTTAATAATGAGCCGAGACTGTAATTAGCAACGCTCACGAGTTACATACTACGTTTTTCAACACACTTGTGAGTAAAAGACAGACATACGTGGTCATAAAATAACAAACATATTTGATAACAAAGCTGTGAATTGTGATTGAAAAATGGCGCCGAACCTGGCGCATGCGCGTAGTTTTTTTTTTTCGCCAAATGTGTCAATGTCTGTATAGCATATACAGCCTATTTTAAGTGAAAATATTTAATTTGGAGTGGTAAATGCAAATATTTTAATATTTTATAACAAATTATTGTAAATTGTGAATAATTTGTTTGATATACAAATTTGTTTTACTAATATAAGGCGCAAACATTTAAAAATGTATATGGATTTGAAGTGGTATAAAACCTCTTTGTTGTTTCTGAAAACATTTAATGTATAACCCGGACCAATAAAATATGCTCTGTTTACTCGCATGTAATAAATAATGATACATGATTTCTATGTAGCTTTAACCATTAAGGCTGCACACGCGACGGAAGCTTAAAAAATTAAGTAATTTCTCCCGCTTTTTCAACATTTCCCTTCACTGCTCTGCTCTTATTGATTGTAGCGTGATAATAAGTATACTATAACCTGCCCAGGAGTATGAAGAATAATTTTACCCCGTTTCGTTAAAATCCGTCGTGTAGTTTTTGTTTCTATAAGGAACATACAGACAGACAGACAGACAAAAATTTTACTGATTGCATTTTTGGCATCAGTATCGATCACTAATCACCCCCTGATAGTTATTTTGAAAAAATATTTCATGTACAGAATTGACCTCTCTACAGATTTATTATAAGTATTTTTATGAAAAATATTTCTGTGATACATGATTTCTATGTAGCTTTAACCATTAAGGCTGCACACGCGACGGAAGCTTAAAAAATTAAGTAATTTCTCCCGCTTTTTCAACATTTCCCTTCACTGCTCTGCTCTTATTGATTGTAGCGTGATAATAAGTATACTATAACCTGCCCAGGAGTATGAAGAATAATTTTACCCCGTTTCGTTAAAATCCGTCGTGTAGTTTTTGTTTCTATAAGGAACATACAGACAGACAGACAGACAAAAATTTTACTGATTGCATTTTTGGCATCAGTATCGATCACTAATCACCCCCTGATAGTTATTTTGAAAAAATATTTCATGTACAGAATTGACCTCTCTACAGATTTATTATAAGTATAGATATAGAAGATAGATAGATATAGATTTAATAAAAGTTATCTTATAGCCCATTATTTTCAAATTCTTAAAAAGAAAAACAAAACGTATTATTTCATAAAGTATACCTGTTTAAGAACAGATTACGATACTGTTATAGCCTGTTATTGTTAGCACAGCACTACAAATATAAAGCTTTGACATAACCTTGTAATAGCGCAGTATAGATTTTGAAAAATATTGTTTACCAAGTTATTTGACACTCAGTTTGGCACAAAATTATAAAATTCATTGATTATTGATATAATAATGTTGTTTTAATTCTCATCAATTGTTAAAACGGTAAACAACCAGCAAAAATATTTTTTATCGTAACTGCAACGCCATTACAAAGTTACATCGTCAGTTCAATCGCGATGTGTCAGGAACGCATTCTCTGAACGGCCGAACTATAATATAATTAATCGGTAGAGTTTGTACATTTCTTTGAACTTTCATTTTGTGCTACCATGAGCTACAAGTCAGATAAAAAAAAGTAGTATCTTCGATAGCATAGTTCTCGGACAAGACTGTTATGGCTACTGTAAGACAGAACCTGCTCCATACATTTCTGGGCCACGGTGTTAACAACTTGACATTTGCTTTTTTTATTTAAAATATAATCATGTTTCATCACCGAAATTTTCAAGATAAACCAGTGTTGAGGAAGTGAGATATCCATAATTTTGTCTATAGGTATACACAGAAGTTAAGTGAGCTTAGAATCACTTTCGAAAGCTATTCTTTTTATTATTGTTGAGATCTATAAATGAATTATTGTATTTTGAATTATTTAGAGAGTTTATAATTAAAAATAAATAGTAGCACATTTTACTTATATAGCATACTAGATAAAAAAGGACATTATAAGATATTACTTATACTTACTTAGTTATTAATTATAGTTTTAAACAACTATTCAAACTAATAAATTGATACTAACAACTTTCACTTTTCTTAGGGCTATCTTAAAAATAGAAAAAACCATGAAAATACTCAAGCACAAGGAAAGAAACCAAACAAACGAGTATACAAATAGATCGATTGACTAACTGAACGAGTCAATTACCATAGTTTCATTCTTCATTCACTCAGTATTGCCAAACCTAATAAAGAATTTCGCCTATTTTAATTACAAAATAATAAACTAACGCGGTTTACATTCACATAACCTTATAATAATTCTCATTTAATATTTCTTCAATTTTACTCAGCGTATTTTCAATTATATTATGAGTTATTCATCCATACTAAAAACCCATGACAGCGATTTCCATACCTTGAATTAACTTGTTTCCCCCTTACTACATTTTTAGGGGTTTTATGTATTTTGAATAAGGATAAAATAAGCAATTTTTTTAGACCAAAGTCAACCTTTTAACCCTGTGGCCCAGGCTTACTCAGTTTCCTTTGAAAGGTAAACTTCGCAGACAATCACACGAACTACAGTGCGCCTAACCAAACAAAGCTTTTGATATGGGATACCATGTAGAGAACTGCGCAAACCTAGAATATATTAAACCGATATGAAATTGCATATAGGTATAAATAAACACCCAGACCCGGAGCATTTTCCTTTTCTTGCATGCGGGGATCGAACCCGTTACCTCACGATTTACGTGCTAGCTTACACCACTGTGCCACAGTACATATATCGACAGTAATTCAACTAAATACAAACGGACGAAACGCGAGCTATACCTAAGCGGCTCGATCTCGGCACGCGCTTGGCATGCGGCCAGTTGCGAGTGTCTGCATACCGAAACAATTGTTGATTGAGCTTTATGTTAATATGCGGATTGTTTGTACTTTAAAATTTAATAATACATCTTTTCGTGCGTCTCAGGCGCAAATATTTTTCGGTCGCTAATTTATAAGACCGATTTGTTATTCAAACGTAAACATGTCTTATTTGACACAGAACGTATTTTTGTTGGACACTTCCTATTCAATTTACAAAGTATTTCATTTGTTTATATAAAAAAAATGTATTAGCAGTCACAAAACTAAATGAAAGTAAACACAAAGTAGGCAAATGTAATTTAAATGCTAAAGACGGGCAGCCAGTTCACATGTGAACGGACCGCGGCGCGCTGTAGGCATTTATTACAAAGATGCGGCCGAGTTGAATTACTGTAGATCTGTACTGTGACTGTGCCACGGAGGTCGTCTACCGAAGTTGGAGGTAAGTAATATGCCAAATAAGGGGCGTGATTTTTTCCAGACAACCTTGGAAGTCATCATGGAGTAGTGGCTCCAGTGCATCTATAGGTAAAATATTAGTCGTTATTAATAGCGATTTTGAACAATTCAATGTGTTTATCAATTTTTGATGCTGATTGTATCTACTTATTATTTTTTCGTTTTTTCAACGCGCTAATCTCAGAAACCAAATATCGGATTTGACTTTGTTTTCTTTACATTTGAATGAACATTTCTGTCATAAATTATGGATCAATTTTTGATCCATAATTTCAAAAATCGTATGTGTCAAAAAAACTGCGTGTGATTGCTAGTATCTATTGAATAAAATGTCAATTTCCGGATATTATACTCTACTCGAATTTTCGTTGCCATTGCGGCTATCAAAAAAAATTGTAAAACTATTAGTGGCATCTAGTAAAACTCTCGCGCAACTTTACAAAACTGAGAACAGCGTCATCTCTAGTTTTTACTATAAACTACGCTGCCTACTATTGAGTCGGTAGGACATATTGATGTCACTGTTTTAGTTCAACGTGCAGCCAATAGAAAGCGCTCATCTTTAAAATGATTTTGTTCAATTTATTTTTACGATGTTTGTAGGTGAATACAACAGAGTAGTATTAAGTATTTACTTATCAATATTTTGTTTTTGTGTGAGTCATTAAATTATTGATAACCCAACCAATACATACTATTAACGCCAAAGTTTGTGAGGGTTTCTTGGAACTTGCATGTAAGTAGGTTGATTAGTTTTACACGGTTAACATATTTTGATATATTGAGACAGATACTAGCGTATTATAATGAGAAAATGACTTGTGTAAACAGAGAAACACTGACTTTTACAGTAGCCATAACAGTCTTGTCCGAGAACTATGCTATCGAAGATACTACTTTTTTTTATCTGACTTGTAGCTCATGGTAGCACAAAATGAAAGTTCAAAGAAATGTACAAACTCTACCGATTAATTATATTATAGTTCGGCCGTTCAGAGAATGCGTTCCTGACACATCGCGATTGAACTGACGATGTAACTTTGTAATGGCGTTGCAGTTACGATAAAAAATATTTTTGCTGGTTGTTTACCGTTTTAACAATTGATGAGAATTAAAACAACATTATTATATCAATAATCAATGAATTTTATAATTTTGTGCCAAACTGAGTGTCAAATAACTTGGTAAACAATATTTTTCAAAATCTATACTGCGCTATTACAAGGTTATGTCAAAGCTTTATATTTGTAGTGCTGTGCTAACAATAACAGGCTATAACAGTATCGTAATCTGTTCTTAAACAGGTATACTTTATGAAATAATACGTTTTGTTTTTCTTTTTAAGAATTTGAAAATAATGGGCTATAAGATAACTTTTATTAAATCTATATCTATCTATCTATATCTATACTTATAATAAATCTGTAGAGAGGTCAATTCTGTACATGAAATATTTTTTCAAAATAACTATCAGGGGGTGATTAGTGATCGATACTGATGCCAAAAATGCAATCAGTAAAATTTTTGTCTGTCTGTCTGTCTGTATGTTCCTTATAGAAACAAAAACTACACGACGGATTTTAACGAAACGGGGTAAAATTATTCTTCATACTCCTGGGCAGGTTATAGTATACTTATTATCACGCTACAATCAATAAGAGCAGAGCAGTGAAGGGAAATGTTGAAAAAGCGGGAGAAATTACTTAATTTTTTAAGCTTCCGTCGCGTGTGCAGCCTTAATGGTTAAAGCTACATAGAAATCATGTATCACAGAAATATTTTTCATAAAAATACTTATAATAAATCTGTAGAGAGGTCAATTCTGTACATGAAATATTTTTTCAAAATAACTATCAGGGGGTGATTAGTGATCGATACTGATGCCAAAAATGCAATCAGTAAAATTTTTGTCTGTCTGTCTGTCTGTATGTTCCTTATAGAAACAAAAACTACACGACGGATTTTAACGAAACGGGGTAAAATTATTCTTCATACTCCTGGGCAGGTTATAGTATACTTATTATCACGCTACAATCAATAAGAGCAGAGCAGTGAAGGGAAATGTTGAAAAAGCGGGAGAAATTACTTAATTTTTTAAGCTTCCGTCGCGTGTGCAGCCTTAATGGTTAAAGCTACATAGAAATCATGTATCACAGAAATATTTTTCATAAAATTATATAAAAATATACCACAACAGTATATGTCTATATTTTATGGTTGACTCAGAATAACATGTGTAAATCCCGATAGCTTAGCAGTTCGGAGCTTTCTGATTATATTTGTTTACTCTTACGATTATAATACTCTCACTCATCCCTAATTAAAAAAAATAACATTATTAATACCTATTCAAAAAAAAAAAGAATCATAGAAATCGGTATAGAAACACCAAACTTATACATGAAATACGCTAATAATAACCCATCGCGCGTGAATACTGAATGATAGGTATAAGGATTATTTTTGCGTAACGGTTGCCGCGCTCGACGCGGCTCGCGGCGGTAGGGTATAAAAAGGCGGGAGGCGAGCGCAAGCTTTTGCGCGATTTAATATAGGTAGGTACAGAAGGAACAAGCGTTACCTACATTACCTGTCAAACCACAACCAATTTTAACTTATTATCGAGGGCATAGTTCAAATTCAAGTAAAAAATTTTGACAGATTTGTAACGCTTGATGTACTGCCTTCTGTACATACAGAGATAAAAAGGAAATCAAGGTTTTGTTTATTTCATGATCGTTTCTGCCTCTTGGAAGTCAGAAACCGTAGATTTCTTCGGAATAAAAAGAAACGTATGTGTTAACTACTATACCAAATTACATTAATATTGGCTTAGCCGTTTGGCAGTGAAAAGCAGCCATACATAATTTATATTTTACATTTTAACTCGACGTTTCGGTGTCTTTGCAGACCCCGTGGTCACGAGCGACTATTAAAAGTTTTATTTAATAGTCATACATAATAGTTATCGCGAAAACTTAAGACAATATTAAATTTTAAAGCACTTTGGCACCCGATTTGTTTATAACGCTATATGCCTTTGTAATGTACCTAATAGATAGTTACCTACCTATGTTTGTGGTTAGGAGTTATACATACGAGTATTATATGGACGAAGATTCTTCATTTTTGTTTTTGTTATTAAAGATAGTTAGGACCTTGGAGAAGAAAATAACCTACTCGAAATACTAATTCAATACAGACGAAGTCGCGGGCATCATCTATGTAATATACCTACCTACCTATACTTTTTCACAAAACCTAGGTGAAACAGCGGATCACTGCTTTGTTGTAACAGTTTTTGAAGTAATTCTGTCAGTTTATCTATCAGTAACGCTTTCACAGCTAAACTACTTAGTCGATTTTGACGAAATTTAGAATAAGGTAAGTTTTAACTTCAAGGAGGATATAATAATAGTATTTATCCAACTCTCATAAACGGTATCCACGCGGACGAAGTCGCGGGTCACAGCTAGTTAAAAAATAAAACTATGACCAAACAGAATGCGCGAAAAAAAGTTGGTTACAAGCAAAAGGCATTGACGCAAATATGCAGATGCTAAAAGCAGAGCTAATTAAATTAGTTAAAGAAAATAAAGTGGCAAATGTGCGATACGAAATCGATGAACTGGCTCTGGAGTACGGTCATCGCGTTCTAAGAATTCCATCGTATCATTGCCAATATAACGCGATTGACCTAATCTGGGCTCAAATAAAAGGTTACGCCGCCCGCCATTCAGTACGAAAAAGATGATGACCCTATTAAAAGAAGCCTGCGGGGAAGTCACTAGAGATGACTGGGCAAAGGTTGTTGAAAGACTAAAAACCTGATTATGGAACATTTTGACCGAGATATCAGGATTGATTATGTTATTGATAATAAAATAATTATACATGTAGGCGAAGATGATGATGAAGACACTACCTCCTTAAGCGAATCGGAGTCTGATTAATATTCTGTACGCACATTCAATTCAATGTACTTTATTGCATATAAATACAGATTGTAACTTTGTAACAAAAAATAAATAAACAATTTTATAATATTTATATTACCTTTTTTTGGTTTCCACTTAAATTACTAAAATATAAATTTTAAATGATTCCGCCAATTTAAAACGAAAATAATCTTAAAAATAACGCGGCATTTCATTTTGGAGGAACGGTAACGAACTCAGTGTTATGTTGTGCCCATCACTAGTCGTGACTAACTGATAGGTGTCAGGAACGCATTCTCTGAACGGCCGAACTATAGTACTGTAGTATAGAATAAAATATGGCTGTTCCCAAGATCTTTACTGTCAAATGCAAAAATATATTTTCTAATCAATTTGGTAGTTTCCAAATAAAAACTTATTAGCATACTAGCCACCGCGCGCGGTTTTACCCGCTTAACTTTTGATCCCGTGGGAATTTTGGGATAAAATATAGCTTATAACCTTCCTCAAAAGTTGGGCTATCAAATGCAAAAATAATTTTTCAAATCCGACTTGTAGTTTCTGAGATTAGCGCGTTCAAACAAACAAACAAACAAACAAACAAACAAACAAACAAACAAAAAAAAAACTCTTCAGCTTTATATATTAGTATAGATTTGCGTTCATGATCCCGGGAAATGTCTCCCAGTGGAATAACGGGAATAATAGTATTATTAAGCCTTATATCGACCTAGCATCATTAATTTAACCATCTAGATTTAATGGTGTCCATAAAACAAAATTAATAAAGAGGAAGCAAAACAAAAAAACATCAAGTGTTTTCAGGGGTACCAACTCTTAAAATATAACTCACAACGCGGTGAAACCGGTGAAAGAAACTGATCAGAAATATTTTCATACCGAATAACACAAACTCTTTGCCCTACCGCCCTACATTCAAAACAAAAAAAAATACAAGCCTTGTTTTTCCAGTGCACCGAATGCAAAATTAAAATTAGCGATGCAGAAACACGGTTTTTTTCCACTACAATTCCATTTGCTAATTGGGAATTAATTGCAGACGCGTTTTAGCGATATTCGTACTTTTTTTCCGCCGAAGTGAGCGAATAATTGGGAACGTGGAAATTTGCGTTCTGATGAGCTCAATATGCTAGGTTTCATTCGAAATATCAATTTCACATGTTGTTTTGGTGAATTTTCGTATTGGATACGTCCATCGTAATATTGTCTTAAGTTTTCGCGATTCATACTATTAAATAAAACACTTTTTAACCGGATTTATCGCGTATATTTAAATTTTAAATTTTGACTCGACGTTTCGGTGTCTTTGCAGACCCCGTGGTCACGAGCGACTGAGGTGTCAAGCGTCGGATTGACAGATTGAAAAAGTTATACATCATCATCTCCATCTGTTTCTCAGTCTTCGAGCGTAGCGTTCTGAATTGACACAAAACGAGCTGACAGTATCTTGAGTTTCAGGTCGTGCAGCTTGCTGGATGTGAGATTTAATGTTTTTCAGGATAGGGTCCCATGTCGGTGATAGTTTCCAACCATCTTCTCTATTGAAATTAGGGTGTTTTTTAATTTCAATCGCTTCTCTGATCATTCTGTCTGCAAAGACACCGAAACGTCGAGTCAAAATTTAAAATGTAAATATACGCGATAAATCCGGTTAAAAAGTGTTTTATTTAATACGTCCAACGTACCCTTTTATCGAGGAAGTGGCGTGCGTCCGCAGAATTGAAAGGAGGACGACTCCTTATGGAGTGAGATGAATTCTTTACCGCGCCCGCTTTCGGGGCTCGGACGATCAACGCGATCCATCCTGTCCTCGTTGAGTGGGTGCAGCGAAGGAACTCTGCTCTTCGTCTTGTACTTGTTTTGTTGGACATGAGTGTTTTGGTCACTTCATGCAAAATGTCGCCTGCTGGTAAGTGACAAAAGAATGACACCATTACGAGGCGGCCGATAACACGGTGCAGCACACCTTAGCCGTATGACCGGCGTTTTCTCAGCGGCGATACGGGTAGACGTCTGTCTTTGGGGTGGACCTCTTGTTTCCCAGTGTGGTTCTTTTTAGGCTATATTGGGAAGTTGAGAAGCTTGGGCGGCCATTATCTCCTTCTTTGAGGACATAATATCTCAGAAGGAGGCCACGACGCAACGGGGCCTTGCCGGGAGGATAATTCTTGTTCGGCACCGATCCGCCGAAGATGGAGGAGGAAAGAGAAGCAATTCAAATCACTTTCTCACTCTCGATAGACTGGTTTAGCGGGTGTACCTATTGCAGCTACTAGCACTATGAGTATTTTGGGGACGCTCGTCACAGGCGTTCCTTCAGACATATCCAACATATTATATCTAAATATTTCAAGTAAAGTTTTTTTTTGCGACTATGTTTTATATAACCAATATAAAATATTTTCTTAACCGGATTTTATATGTTTTATGATGAGGCTGTCCTATTTGCAACCACTTTCAAAATAAAGGACGCATCTTTAAGTATTGTATTGGGTTTGCAGATTTGGTAGAAAATAAAAAAAAGTATTGAGGTTTCTTCAATTTCAATTTATTAACTTGAAACAGACGATCTGAAGGAATATAATATTATTGAACTGATTTAAGGATCATTAAGATTTTAAATTAAAAAAAAAGAATAGTATTCCTTATACATGATTTTGTTTAAAATACAAATTAGAATATTTAAAAACTCTACGACGCCAGCTAATTGGTGACAGACTGAAATTTCAATAACACACATACGGAATTTCAAAAAAAGAATAAAAGTAAGTCGATGTTTTGTTGGTTCAATCGAATCAACCAATTAAAATGAGACAATACTACGATGTCAGTTTTCATAACATTTTTTATTCATTACAGTTGAATTTATTACAGGGTTTTTTCGATAAAATACCAGGCTCGGTGTTGAGCTGTCTCTGGCTCAATTCCTGGCTATTGTTTTCAGCAGGAATGCAGTGAATTCGATATACTACTAAAATTAAAGTTGGCGTAGTATGGACATTCCATTTAGATTATAACAAACTATGTTAGTGTTTTTTTTTATTTTTTGTACTTATAGGTTATCCACGAATTTATTGGACTTATTTTTTTTTTCATCAGATGACTTTAAAGACTAACTGTATCCATAATTACGATCATATCCATCCATAACTTCGACGACCACTTAGTTGTTCCGATACCCGCACGAAACAAAAAAAAATATTCGTGTCTGGGTGTTTATCTATTTATGTATTTTATATTCTACGTTCACCCTAGTTCGCTACATAGTATCCCATAATACAGGCTATGCTTACTCTAGAACCATGCAGTTGGTGTGATTTTCTGGGGATTTTATTAATTAATTTATTGATTTTATTATTTTATAATGGAATAAGACGCTTGGTGATATTACCCCTTCAGGGCCTGCCTGGCTAGCGACCATCATTCATATAGGATCTGCCGCTAAATAACACATGTAGTTATGTATGAAATGGTTTTCTTTTTATGAGGAGCTATTTCGCTCAGCTATGCCCATGTGCTGACATCTTCAAACTCGTATTTAATTGCCATTATATAAGATGAGGTCAAACGTGAATTTAGTCACTAAATTAAAAAAATACGAAAAAAGGTTTAAATATAAGGCGCTGTATTTAAAGACACGGTACAAAATACATAATAAAACAATAGATAAATAAAAATTGGGTAGAAAACTCAATATTAAGTTGTATCTGTATTGGATGCATTTCAAAAAGTAGCTTACTGTATGCCTAAAAAAGTGAAATTACTTACACAATTCTTTAGTTAAGTGATAAGTCTCATTCAGAATATTTAATAGAAATTTGGGGGTCAGCAGCAAAAACTCATGTAAACCCGTTGCAAAGAACACAAAGTAAAATCATTAAAATTCTTTTGAACTATCAATTTTAAACCCCAATAAAGCAACTGTATAATAAGAATAATTTATTTAATTTATCACAACTGTAACAGTTTTCTCTAAACATGCTAATTAAAAAAATCTCTTTAAAACTAGTAAAGACCAGTATAAAAATTGCAAAAAATTTAAGAACACAACGATTAAGAAACAAACACAACCTTGAAGTTATATTACCGAGAACAAACTATGGGAAAACAACTATATTGTTTGAGGGAGCATGGCTGTACAACAAATTGCCAAATGATAAAAAGTGTTATAGAAATATCAATACAGAGCACCAGCAGTTAAATTAACATTTTATTATTACTTATTTCTTATTTAGAGGTTTTAAAGGCGTTTTTGTGGGCGATAGACTGACCCCGTTTCACTGCAATAACCTCTGATGTTCTGCCTACCCCATAAGGGATACAGGCGTGAAGTTATGTATTCTCTTTCCATCTTTTATTTGGAGGTATTACCAAATTTGTCAAACGCGACATCCGATGGTCTTGTAACCTCTGGTGTTCTGCATACGTAAGGGATACAGGTGTTTTTTATCATATTTCATTATAAGTGCAATTTTATATTGCATAATGCATAACTTCACGCCTGTATACTTCACGGGTAGGCAGAACACCAGAGGTAATAAAACCATCAGATTTCTCGTTTGACAAATTTGGAGGCATTATAACAGTGGAGGGAGACTATTGCAGTGACAGGGGGTCAGCCTATCGCCCACAAGAAAGCCTCCCATAACACCTCGGTCCCTTAACTGACTTTTACAGTATGCCCGGGAAGAGAAGCAGCTGGCACATTCTATGTTTTTCTTTCGCTCCCAGTCCAGCATAGGAGCTGGAGATAATTTTATATTTCTTATGAGAATAAAGTTCTTTAAACCTAATATTACGGATAAGGAAATAACCGGGCGTCCTTCAATAGGTTCAATTGCGGGCTGGGAACTACTAACTCACTTCTTCTACTTTGATTATATCTTCGAAGTCATTTCCAAAGCCGATTCTATACCTCAAGGCAAAACAATATTGACACATGAATTTGTTTGATAGCAAGTTACAAATTTAGAAGCTTTAACAAAAATGACAGCCCTGTTAACATGACTTTGATTTAGATGCATATACTGAGAGATCTGAAAATATAAATTCTAGACATTTGTGAAAAAAACCTGCAATTAAATATTTTTTATGCGCCAGATTTTGTTAATCTATATAATTTAAACAAATGGTTTAAGATTGGTTTCGATAGTCCCCTAGGATCTAGAAGTGCATACGAAGAACCGCTTAATAGAGCTAGACGTTTGATTTATCGTTGTTTTTAAAATTGACAATTCTATTATCATTGAAATGCAGTTTCCTTTGATTTGCTAGTAGTCGTGGAAGGCGAAAACAATCACAGCTCAAAAGTCACATGCAATTATGTAAATATTTGTGGTAGGTAGTTTCGTTTAAACCCAGGGGCATGAATATTTAAGCTCATCTTACCATATTTAGACATTAGATTAAAAGCTAACAAATAAATAATAATAAATAAATATTTCTGGCACTCACACAACATTATCTAGCCCAAATTAAGTTTCTTAAAGAACTTGTGTTATAGATACTAGATAACAGATATAATAAAGAAATATATAAACATACATATTACAATATAAACTTAAATAACGCTATAAAGCTAGTGTGATGGGTACCTTTGCGCCCGGTATGACTCGGGGAGGCCTCTTTAATTAGAAAAATACTTAGGTTTATTTTTGTATTTATTTAGGCACTAAGAAAGGTCTTTTGTATTTAAATGATAGATATGTTGTAATTTATTTAAGTACTTAGTTTAACGTTTTAATTTAGTTTTCTAGTTTCCCCTTATGACATTTTTGTAACATTTTATTATTATTTTCTTTATTAAATTTAACGAGGGTTATTATGAATATGTATATGTATGTAATTTAAAATAAAATTTCTTATTATTTAAAAAAACTTAAATAAACATATAAACCTCCATGACTTGACAACTAATATCTGTTTTCATCACACAAATATCCACCGCCGCCGGGATTCGACCCAAGGACTTCTGGCATAGAAGGCAATGTATGTTAAAACTACACCAGCCGGTCGTCAAACATGGTTTTAGGCAACATAAAAAAAATCAAGGAATATCCACACAAATCTTTCGTTTAACCTCTGTCAAAGGTCGAAGCAATTAAATGCCAGCATCCAGAGCTAGGGAACAAAAAAAAAAAAACAAAAAAAACGCGCTGTAGCCTCGTTGTAACTAGTAATGGTGAATTCTATTCGGTTGTAAAACAATTATTTTTATTTCCAATTTTAGTCAGGTTTTAGTTAAACAAAAAGTTTATGTTGTGGTGTTCGTACATGAAGATTCTGGTTTATTGATACATCGATTTTTTCGGTTATATTTTGGTATATGCTAACTGTAGTAATATTCTCCAGTAGGGTGAAGTTTGTATTTAATTAGTTGCTGTATTTTCGGTTTAAGTCTTTACAAATTGATATTTTTTGGCAATAACCTTAAACTGATACAAACCTTATAACGTTTAAAAGTGACATTTAATATTGATAATGTTCTGACATTATAAACATTAACATTATCGCTTGGTGGTAGGATCCCTTCTGGGTCCGCCTGGCTAGCGACCACCCTTTATATAAAGTCTGCCGCCAAAAGTTACCGCTCCGGCGGTAATGTGTTCCGGCAATATTGTATAAAGAGCCAGTTCCTTCCTAAACCCGTGTGCTTTCATCTTCGACCTCATCGTCACTTACCATCAGGTGAGATTGAGGTCAAACGCGGGATTAGTCACTTATAAAAAAAAAAAAAAATTATGACATTTAAAAATTATAACTTCGATATTAAGACTTTGTTACTTACACTTTTATATTTTTTCCAAATTTGACATGCTGCTACTGTAATAAATAATTTAATTAATTCTACTGAAATTTAAATGTGATGATATATTCTTTTTATATAATTTATTACTGTATGCTTTACTAACTCTAGTTATTTAAGTTAAAATTGTTACTAGCATATTATGGATTACTGTTATCTGAAATAAATGATTATTATTATTATTATTAAAACTCTTAGACTGATTCAAAGCGGATCAAAATGTGTTCAACAGTTCCGAAGATTACCCCGAACATACTAACAGGCAGAGGCTCTTGTAAAATGTAGAGAAAAGCCAGCAAGTAAACTACCATTAAAAAACGCCATTTACCATCAGCACCTGATGGTGAATGGCATCAGGTCTATGGACATCATCAATTATACGTACATACGTAATTTCACGCCTGTATCTGGAAAATGAAAATGAAAACTTTTTATTCGTAGTAGGTAATTTTATACACTTTACGAACGTCAAACGCTGGATGAGGGCGGCGCGGGTCCGGACGACATGACGAATCCTGGGGGAGGCCTCCGTCGAGAAGTGTGCATCTCTCGGCTCATGAAGATAATGATCGCCCATTATCCACCAATGTCTTGGTGTTGTCTACTACTACTACTACTATTCCGTGGTTGGCGGAATACCAGAAGCTATAAAAATATCTGATGTCACGCTTGACAAATTTGATACTATTGCAGTGGTAGTAGTCAGCCTATTGCCCACAAAAACGCCGCTAATACCTCTGTACCTTAGCTGACTTTTACAGTATTCCCGGGAAGAGAAGCAACTACATACTATTTTCTTGCTCTCAGTCCAGCATGGAAGATCATTAATTATATTGGTTTAGTATATTGTTTATCTACTACGATCCTAGCTTTAGAAAAAAAGGCCGTTTTAACAGCATTTTTCTGATGTATTAAATAAAGGCCACCACTCCTGAAGATTCCATTTAATGAGCAAGTCTACAATTAATTATAAATACAATACAATACAGTCACACCCGACGGCAACATCGGATCTGTATTTCGTAATGGTAACGTTATCACACAGTTGCAATAAATACGTAAGTGCGGAGGCGTGTGTAAGACGGTCGAATAAAGTGAATCAGGAAAGTCCGTTAAGGCGCGCACAGACGTGAAATGATAGTTTTTGAAGGCCTATAACTCAGAAATTATGCAATAAATCTTTTTTTAGTTTATATGTATATTTTTATCACTTTTTATACAACCACATATGACAAATCATTAAACTTGTATAACTTGACATAGAATGATCCCACAACTTTAGTTCCATATTCACTTATGTTCTATCCGATAAGCTCTAACGACACAAACAACTTTTTTCGTTGGCTGGCACTTTTAGAAAAGGCCCAAATAAATGATCCTCTTTATTTTATCCGTTATCTAGTATCCATAGCATAAGCTCTTAATGTTACACTTAGGCGAGATAATGTGATGTGATGGTAAGAAACATTTTTTTATTATTATTTATTGTACACCAGACCATAAAAAAAAAAACAAACATGTTCACGTACAAAAATACGCCATACGTAGGTAATGTAACCCCTCCACCAAACGGTTACTAATGCGCCGCAAACACAGTTCTGCCGGGCAAGCGCTTGCGATGTTTTGGTGAGGGGGAAGCGCGGGTTGTGGAGCGGTAAGCATTAAGCCACGCCTGAGTGCCCAAGACCGTTGATGACACTACGCGCCTTAATATCGAATTTACATACATATTGCTGGATTAGGGCGGCGCGGGACCGAGTGACTTGGAAGACCTTGGGGGAGTCCTATGTCCAGCAGTGGACGTCTTCAGGCTGTGGATGATGATGATGATGATGATACATACATAACTTGCCTATATTCCTTTTGTAGTAGGCAGAACGCTAAAGGTTATAATACCATCTGATTGTCACATTTCACAAATTGAGAGTCATTATAATGGTGGAGAGAAACTATTGGAGTGACAGGGGGTCAGCCTGTCGCCCACTTCTATGTTTTTTGCTTCGCTCCGAGTCCAGCATGGAACAGAATATCATGCAAATATCGGCTCAGAATAAAAATATAAATACCGCCCTTGGACAAGACTGTGTAATTAATCTGAATGTGTAATTACTTAGTGGTCGAGCCCCTTCAAGGATCATCATCGTTCATATAAAGTCTACTAAAAAAATATAATAATAACGGGTCCGCCAAATAACATTTTTTTTTTGAACATGCTATATAAAAAAAAACTACTGAATATTTTCTCAAATTTCTTTTTTTATTTGAAAGTACAATCCTTCCGGTTAATAATAGAAAATAATTTCATTCAAATGGCTGCCTCGGCTGGCCATGCAGTAACCTACACGATCGGTCCAATTTTTAAGCACATTATTGATTGTGTGCAGCTGTATTTCACCAATGGATTCACGAATATTGTCCTTTAAAGCGTCAATTGTCTCTGGCTTGTCGGCGTAACACTTACCTTTGAGGTCACGCCACAAATAATAGTCCAACGGTGTCAAATCGCAGCTCCGAGGTGGCCAAACGACATCAGCTCTGCGGCTGATAATGCGATTTTCAAAAACAGGGCGCAAAATATCGAGTGTAGCTTCGGCTGTGTGGCACGTAGCGCCGTCCTGTTGAAACCAAATATTGCTAATATCCTCCTCTTTAATTTTTGTGAATAAAAATTCGTTCAACATGGCCCAATAACGATCGCCATTGACTGTAACGGCCACTCCTTGCTCATTTTCGAAGAAAAATGGCCCCATTATGCCTCTGGACCAAAATCCGCACCAAACAGTGACTCGTTTTGGGTGAATCGGCTTTTCAATGTATGCGTGCGGGTTTTCTGTGCCCCAAATACGACAATTTTGCTTGTTTACATAGCCGCCAAGATCAAAATGAGCTTCATCTGAAAAAAATATTTTTTGGCAAAATCGGCATCTTCTGTAAGTCGATCGCAGGCCCAACTAGCGAAGCGAAAACGCATTGGATGGTCAGTTGTTCAAGAGTATACACAACCATATTCGTTCAGCGGAAGGATAAAACTAATAATCTGTCAAATCAGACATGAGCTAAGTGTTACCATTCACGAAATAAGCACTAGTTGAAAAAAAAAACGTTATATGGCGGACCCTGTACTTCAGTTACCGTTAAAAAAATGCAAGCGGTCTCCACAATAGTGATTGGTAAGATCATGACGACCGGCTGGTGTAGTGGTAACATACATTGCCTTCTATACCAGAGGACCTGGGTTCGAATCCCGGCGGCGGCGGATATCGGTGTGATGAACACAGATATTAGCCGTCAAGTCATGGATGTTTATATGTTTATTTAAGTATATTCTAATAAAAAATATGTATTTATTCAATACGTATGTTTATATATTTCTTAAGTATATCAATTATCTAGTATCCTTAACACAAGTTCTTTAAGAAACTTAATTTGGGCTAGATAATGCTGTGTGAGTGTCAGAATTATTTATTTATTTATTATTATTATTGAAGCATGGCTCGGGTGAGTACAGTTCAGGAAGCTTCGTGAAATATACAGTCAACAATTATTTTTTACAGAGTAAATTTTTGACAAAGAGACACATTCTTATTAATACTTCTGATCCTGAAACAAATTACAAACTACCTGTATTTTAGGGATTAGTGTTTTTCTACATTAATATCTTTATTATAAGTTATATAAAAGATATCAAAGTTGACAAGGCCAAGTAGGATTAAAGACAGTTTAATAAGAACACTTGACGATTCACCCAAAGTATACTTTCTACCAACACGAGGAGAAAGGTCGCACCTAGTGAATTTTTCAGTATTTAATTTACACGCAATCCTGTATTGCCTCCAATGTTTGTTTGTGCGTTATTATTCAGTAAAGAATAATGGAAAGTAGTTTGTTAACTGTTGGATGGAGAAGACAGAACGTTAATCATATCGTACATAAAAAAATCATGAGCGAAATCTCGCGTGGTTGATGGTAGGTGTGCAAGGGCATCGAATATTTTTGGATTAGGAAGAACAAAAAGAACAGTGGCAGACGTTATTTTGTGGCGTTTAACAAACAAAAACAGATTAGACTATTCGGAATTCATTCCTGAGTAAAAAAGATATTGCACTTTGAATATTATATGTTTTGTATGTTTTATATGGTTGTTTTTTAGTCACCGGCCAAATTAAAATTTTAAGCTATTGCATAGCTTCTATCGCGGCCCTTGAGCGTGGGGTCCGAATCCAGAAATTCCGACCGGCCCAAAGTATCACCTTTGATTTCATAACTTTACATGCGGGCTTTAATAAACAATCAGCGCCATCTACTAGGAACTTGTGGAACTACATATTGGATCAAACATTACTGCATTAATAAAATAAATAAATAATTATAATTGCATAAGTTGATAAAAAATGCTATGCAATAGCTTTACCGCGGCAGTCTCCGAGTGCCACACGTCTTTTTTATTTTCTTTGATAGATATCTACATTAATATTAATTAATCGCTCAGTACAAAAAATAACATGGCCTTGTAAAAAATGCCTTCCATTTTTTTGTAAAAACGGTTTCTATAAATGATACTTATTACGTATCATTTATAGTAAAAAATTTGGCCGGTGACTAAAAATCAACCCTGTATATTATTAAAATTAATATTAGTAAAATTAAATGATTCGTCAAGGAAATAAAATATTACTTCCGTAATCGACGTACTTCTCGGTACCACGCATATTAAATAAAATTTAATCTCATGTATTCGCTCTACTAAAGCTCCTTTCAGATGGAAAATTTATAAAATATTCGTAGAAACTGTGCTTAAAGCCTTAAATACTAGAATATTATATTATTGGCAATACTTTATTTAGGGGCACATATTTCATGTATTTTCTTTTTGACATTTTAAATCTAAGTATAATCTTACTTATCATCATCATCCACAGCCAGTAGACATCCACTGCTGGACTTAGGCCAAGGTTTTCCACTATGCTCGGTCCCGTGCTGCCCTCGTCCAGCGTTTACCGGCGACTTTGACCAGGTCGTCGGTCCATCTTGCGGCGGCCTGCCTACGCTGCGTCTCCCAGTACGTGGCCGCCACTCGAGAAATTTCGGGCCCTACGGCCATCTTTTCTGCGAGCTATGTGCCCTGTAAACTAACTATCGTACTAATATTATAAATGCAATAGTTTCGATGGATATAAGTTTCTAAACTGTCATGGTCTTCAAAAAATGCGTTTACTTTACACACGGAATATTTACTATATTTTCAACCGACTTCCAAAAGGAGGAGGAGTTTGGTCAAAAGGAGTGCTATTAAATAAAACACTTTTTAACCGGATTTATCGCGTATATTTACATTTTAAATTTTGACTCGACGTTTCGGTGTCTTTGCAGACCCCGTGGTCACGAGCGACTGAGGTGTCAAGCGTCGGATTGATAGATTGAAAAAGTTATACAATGTTAAGACAATATTAAAAGGAGTGCTCTTTTTGACCAAATTGAACCCACTCCTTTACCACCGGACTACCAGACGCAGACAGAACTTCCATCCTTATAATCTACCAAGAAGTCTAACAAAACGCTTCGATAGTTCCTTTTTGGTACGGATTGCCAAGGAGTGGTACAATCTGCCTGCGTCTATTTTGCCTGTCCACTACAGTCCTGGAACTTTTAAGTGTCGAGTGAATAGGTTTCTCGTGGATGGACTTGTAACACCACAGTCTTCATGCACACTTTCCATCAGGTGGCATGGAAGACAAACGTCCTATCCTTACAATATAAAAAAGGAGGTTCTTAATCCGTGTGTATGTTTTTTTGTGTTTTGTTACACAATTTCACGGACAATTATAAATAGATTTTGAATATTGCTCAGAGGTGGTCCCATATAAATTTCCTCAAAATCGATTGAACACTTTTTGAGTTTGGAACTTTCGAAAAAAATATGTTTCAATACGGTGAAATGTACCTTGATGAGGATGACCTAATACTTCAGCCAAAGCTTTGACTAGGTTTTAAAAATGTTAGTGAAGTCCGTTTTTTTCAATGCTCTGCATTCATTGTATATTTAACGAGCGTTTGCCCTCGACTTCGTACACGCATAAACTCAAAAGTCCTATATTTTCCGTTCCCGTGGGAATTTCGGAAATTCCTTCCATAATATAAACAGACACTTATTAAGGAACTTTTATACCAAGTATCACATCCGTGCACTTAAGGAATAAGGCTTTTTCATACAAACTAAAATATCATATATTTCCCGTTCCCGTGGGAATTTCGGAAATTCCTTTCATAAAACAATCAGTCACTTTTTGAAGAACCTTTATGTCAAGTATCGTATCCGTACACTCAAGGAATAAGATTTTTTATACAAACTAAAAATGTCCAATAATTCCCGTTCCCGTGGGAATTTCGGAAATTCCTTCCTTAGTGCTCCCTTAAATCCCCTAAAGAATGTATGTTACAAATTTCAGCTCTCTGCGCCCTGTGATGTTGGACAACCGGGAGCCAAATAAAAGACGTGTAGTTTAGTTTAAAGATGACACTATATTGAAGTAATATTGATACGTAACGAGGAGGTGCGTCACACACTACACCTCCCCGGCAATTTTAATAAAAAAAATAATATACAAATGTTTTTTTTTTTTTTTTGAGTAAAGACAAAATTGTTAAAACTTTTCACTTAACTTTATATAACTATAAAAAATACATTAAATGCTATGCATATATAGGTAGGTAATTTTATATCTATTGATATTTTTCACAATAACCTGCAATAACATAATAGGTGTACTTAGTATTTCTTTCGCGATACACAATGTTAAAATACAAATTATTGCTACCATAACACTAAAACTTACCAGCGACATTGACAAAACATAGGTAGAGAAACGAACATTTTCTATTATTTTTAAATATACTTACTTTACTAAAATAGCAGGTCTGATTTATCTAAAATACGTATACCTATAAAAACAAAAACTGAAAATATTTATGCGTCATTTTCTGCAATAAAATACCAAAAATGAAGGTATAAAATTATTAAAAGTTATATAGAAAAATTATATTCCTATTTTAAAAAAAATATATCTTTTTATATTTTATTCAACCTTTTGCTTCGTAGCATTATTTTTCTTACACTTCATTTTATTCAATCATTTACTTTGTCATATTTCTCTGTAAGTTCTACAATCATTTATCTATCTTACAGTATTGGCTACACTTTTTATCCTACTCTGGGATATTTTATTTTTATCGGTGGCCACCGTATTTTTGATTTATACATTTATATCGTATCATATTTAGGGTAGGTACTTCATTTTATTGAGTCGACTCAAAATTTTTACTTTATATTATTCATTACATTAGGGTCACCGTTTTAAGACATTTTGTCTCCAATAGTTTTCACTGAGAAATCTCGTTTTCACAATGATCAAACTGAAGGATGGCTTTGTGCCCTTGTACCCTAATTGTGTGCCAAATACTAATTTATCTTCCATAATACTATTCACTATATATAATTATCAACCATTCAAAAACCAATTATTTAAGACTCTACCAAGATAAATCGTTCCAATAATATGAAATTAGAAAAAACTTCTTGGGTGATCAGTCCAATAATTTTTAATTTTCAATATTATGGAAGATTTCCAACAACTTTAAATTAACTTGCTAAATCCTAAATCTAACAAATCCGAGCATCTAATTAGCACATTCTATTACCTTCCTATACCAGTAGCAACCTATTCATAAATCCTAACATACAAATCTATGTAACAAGTAACTAACCGCATACGTATGATGACGAAAAGTATTTTAATACTTGCACCAACTTCTACTCTAAAACCTTCTTATTCCTTATACGCAAACAAATTATTCCGACTCTATTTTGTAAATTTCAAAGTTTAACTTTTTCATTATTCTTACGATTTTTTAACTCTATTAAAATTTTATAATCAATTAATGGTCTACATGTTAATCTATATGATGATTCAATGTATCAATTCGAGTATATTATATAATAAAATTTCGACAATCTTCGAAATGTAATAAGTATTACTAATTGATGTTACACATGTTGCAACCTTTTTTGACGACAACATCAAATTGCTGACCTAAAAAAAAGACTCGGTTACAGTCACGTTGTCTTGCTTGATTCTCAAAACTCTCGGTATCTTTTTGCAACTAACAATAACACTAGTTACTAAGTAGGTAGTAAAATGATGACGATGGTGAACTCATACTTTCAAAATTTATAACTCATGGCAAGTGTTATTTTATATTTTAATGCAAAGATTATTTTGTTTTACCGACTTGCAAAAAGGAGGAGATTATCAATTAGATTGTATAAATATTTTTTTTAGCATACAGAGCTACATTTCAGAAATCGATTCGGGAATTTATCATTTATATTTTTATACTATTAGTGCAAATTCGACAAAATTATATTTAAGGACAGACAACCAAGAACAAAACGCCTATTGAACTTTTTGACATTAATGTTTCGTGAAATTTTTGGCTAAGTACCTATTCAAAATATACTATAGACCTACTTCTATAAAAACATTAATTTAGATTTGAAGATTCATTTATAAAAGTAAACTTAATAAACCAAAGCTATATCATCCTGTTAGGACCTTAACATAATATTGTTTTAACTTGAATCGAAATAAATAAGTATCATTTTATTTACTGGAGTTGTTCTCTGTACACGAAACAGAACTCCCTTACGCTGCAAATTTATGTTCTCAGAACATTCGATAAGAAATATGAAGACTTAGATCTACTTATTTATGTTTGAAATGTATTATTATGTAGAGATTAAAAATACAAATTAAATAACGTTTGATGTGAACAAAAAAAAACTAATAAGTACCTAAAAACACTTTACTTTCATGGCAGAAAAAAAAAATACTGATTTACTGAATAAAATAAATGTTTATGCAATGAAAATCTTTAAGTACAACAAATTCTAAAGTATTTAAATTCAAGAGCGTATTTTAAATTGATATTGTTTGATAAAAAAAAAGGTTTATGATGTGTACCTACATACTATAGTTCTTACTACATACTTTTACCTGTTTTGTCAATGCGCTATACTAAATTATTTTACTTAAGATAAATTCTTATTATCTCATTAAAAAAATGTTTAAGTAAATGAATTCAAATAAATCAAATTAAAAAGCTAAATGATTACATACTGTAAATATAAAAAAAAAATACTCATTAATCCCGTCACTGAAACCTGATTTTACACACAAAGATTTTTAGCACTTAAACTTTTCACACTCTTTGAACCTCTTCAATTGCTCGATACCCATCCAGTAGGTACTCCTGCACTGTCCAATCCGGTATTCCATCCATCCGTGACATCCAGACTCAATCAGCCTTTCTGACTTGTCCAACTTCCAGCACCCAACGTTTACCAAAGTTGATCCATTACTCCATTGCGCCGACCTTCTCAATCATTATTTTCATTAGTTGTTTGCTTTCATCAAATCTTAAAATAATCGCACATTGTGTTGTGCATTCTCCAAAAATTTTCGAGGGATCCATTGCGTGTTTAAAGTTTTTTTTTTTTTGCTTATAAAACTAATATAGAAATTATAAAATTTATTTATTATATATTTTTTTGTCTCATGTGCGCAGCGCTGCCGCAAGGCAGCACTGGCAGGGTCGCCATGTGATGTTGGACAACCGGGAGCCAAATAAAAGACGTGTAGTTTAGTTTAAAGATGACACTATATTGAAGAATTATTGATACGTAACGAGGAGGTGCGTCACACACTACAGTCACACGTACAGTTACGGCTGTACGTTGTCTGTCAGTCACTCAGTAACTCAGTCAGTAACGGAACGGTTTTATATATATTGATTATTTTGATTTTTCGACATTTCGGCACCGTCGGGATCATGGCGCTTGAAACATCGAGAACTCAAAATAAATAAAAAACATATATCCCATTTCTAAAGTAAACATAGAACTATGGGTGGATGTTTGTACCTCGATCACGGCAGGATTGGATGAAATTTAGCAAAGTGATAGTGTACAGTCTGGAATAGCACATAGGCTCATTGCGCAATTAAAAACTGAAAGGTACAGAACGCTTCAGATCAAGCGTTCCAGACCTGTCAAAAAATATGAAATCTATGCCCTCGATATCAAGTTGAAATTGGTTGGGGAAATTTGATTTGCTGGCTTCTGTATTTTTTTTTCTCTTTATTTGGGTAACAAACAGTTATAAAAATACTTATTACTAATTACATATACAGGGTGTCCCAAAAGTCGACTCCACCAAGCCGAAACCTTCTGATAGGTAAGGCCACACCAGTTATCAGAAAAATAAAAATAAAAATCTAAGTCATGCTCCCAGTCCAGCATGGAAGCTTAAAGATTTTATTGCGTCTATAATTAGGTATATTTACGTTATTATCATTATTACTAAATATTGGTGGGGGGATGGTACGTTTCGCGTAATTATCTCGAAGATTAAATTCTTCGGACAAAAATATTCTAACAAAATTAAAGCGTCTCCGTCAGAAAGATAATATTGAAATTTCAAATGACGTACTGTTTGTTCGCACCATAGCACCATTTATTTATCAATATAAGGCGCGCTCAAGCAGTATGTTGCGCTACCATAATTCAATCTTGACAGAGCGAGAGTTTCCCATACAACCGTTCGTAATTCCTGGCTTAACAAATCTCTTATGTCATAAAGAACCTATAGACGGTAAAAGCAAGACTTAACTGCATCAGTGACATATAATGGAACTCAATATCGTTTAGGTTTTCTTTATTTCGTGATGGTTTCTGCCTCTTGGAAGTCAGAAACCGTAGATTTAAGTCAGTCAGAAGTCCGTCAACACAAGACTTTATGAAACCATACCAAGATACATTACCTAGAATAACATACATATAAGCTATAATTTAAGGAAGTTATGTAGGTATTGTGTGAATTTAAAAAAAATCAAGGCAATAGCGATTTATTTACGCAATGTGCCTTTGAAGTCGTCATGGCGCCGTGGTTATTGTGTGTATCATACGATATCACAGGTTAAGCAACGTTCGGCGCGGTCGGTACTTGGATGGGTGACCGCCGACCATTAATTTCTCACGACGACTTCCGTGCTTCGGAGGGCACGTTAAGCAGTCGGTCCCGGGTGCTGTATACTTGTATACAGTAGTCGTTAGGGTTTGTCAGAAGCCATTTTGGCGCCCTGAAAATTCTGGCATCCACCACCCAGCACTAGGCCAGCTTGGTGGATTATGGCCTATACCTCCTCTTCACCCAGGGGAGAGACTCACGCCCTGCAGTGGGCTCATTACAAAGAGTTGTGAAGATGATGATGATGATGTGCTTTTGTTACGTAGATAATAGATATGTGGTCATGTTTGTAGTTAGGAGTTATGCATATTATATGGGTGAAGATTCTTCATTTTTATTTTTGTTATTAAAGATAGATAATGCCTTGCAGAAGAAAATAACCTACTCGAAATACTTATTCAATACAGACGAAGTCGTGGGCACCATCTATGTAATATACCTATCTACCTATGTACCTACCCTTATACATACCCCATTACTTTAACCCAGTGTGCCTTTGGTAGGTATCCCTGTTTGATATTACATTTTATAGGTTACATTTTCTAATTTATTTTTTATAGGTCTTTTTCACAAAACCTAGGTTAAACTGCGGAACACATAGCTTTGTTGAAACAACTTGGTCTGTTTATCTATCAGTAAAGCTTTCACAGCTAAACTAATGAATCGATTTTGACGAAATTTTTGAATAGTTTAATTTTGAACTTCAATGATGATATTATATATCCAACTCCGATATCCAGTATTCAAGCTGTTGCCGATAGTAAGTTCATAATCTTAGGTTCATAATGAAGCAAGATTAAAAAAAACAAGTAAACATCAAACAAAAACAAATCTTCCCAAACACAAAATAAACTACAACAAACGCTTTTCAGAAACAATCTGTTCTAAAATTACTTCAAAATCATGGCACACAATACAAATTTTATATCCGTTCTCTCCCAATCTCGTTTGATTATAAATCTTTAGAAAGAGGGTGAAATACACCCCGATGCCAGAGGGATGTTTAGTGGGTATTTGCTCGCTAGTGAGCCCAAAGAGTGGGCTGAAGGCGGCCCAGTTTGGAAGCTTTAATGGGCTAAATATCTTGAGCTGAGATAATTCGAAGAGGTAGGGTTAGCAAAAAAAATAACCTAGTTAAATTAATTAATTGTCAAAAATTGTATTCATTTCAATTCTAACACTCTATGAAATAGGTGACATGACTAAAGTAACATAAAATGTGAAATTTAAGAGGCCTTATCATTTCAAAGACCTTTTCCAGGTGACCTTCATTGGAAAGATATCTTGTACAGAAGAAAAATTATAAGTAATGATTTCTGTTATCATTTTTAAGTTACTATTACTGTACTAATTGTTGTTTCATATTCATGTTGACAGAGTAGTAAAAATTTATTATTCTACCTAGCTTAATATTAACCTTATCGCTCGTACGATACCGCGGGAACCGTGTCAACCCCAAGCACAATTGGCTGTAGGCCACTCTCACATAGGCAAGCCTGTCAAGGATAATGTCAAATATTTTGAACCGACTTCCAAAAAGAGGAGGTACTCAATTCGTCTGTAGGTATGTTTTTTTTTTTCGTTACACGATATTTCAAACAATTATGAATTGATTTTGAAAATTGTTGTTTCACATGATAGAGGATACTTCATAGTTGGTCTCATATAAATTTCATCGAAATCGGTTGGGTACGTCATTGAAAATTTCAAACTTTTGAAAAAATATGTATGATTTCCGAGAATGTTTACGGTGATGACATTCTCAAATCAGCCAAAGTTTTGACGTGAAGTCGGTTTTTTTAATGCTCTGCATTCGTTGATTATCAGCGTCACGGAAGAGACATTTGTGCTCAGATTGCGTATCTGAAGCTCATTAAGGCCTACCGTTTAAGTTTCATTATCCATCCATCATCATCCACAGCCTGTAGACGTCCACTGCTGGACATAGGCCTCCCCCAAAGTTTCCTTTCGTTTAAGTTTATCTATGAGATATTTTGTAATAGCAGTTGTGTATAAAACGATCATAATTGAAATTCTGTATTGAAAAACGATATTTGTAGTTAATCAGTTTTTACCTAAAGTCCCGTGCTTTCATTTTCGAACTGACTTTACTTTTTAACCGACTTCAAAAAAAGCGGTTATCAAGTCGACCCGTATGTATGTAATATTTTCAGAACTGTCCAGTTTTCGAACATGTTTCAAATACGCCAAATTTCAAAAGTGTATGTAAAGTAAAGTAAAAGTAAAGTAAAAATCGGTTTATTGTGACAGCAGTATTTACACATAAAAGTAACAAAAATAAAAAGTAAACATATAGTAAAAAACAAAGGTATAAAAAAATACATATATCAAAAAACTAAAAATAAACAAGAGCTTAAACATTGTCAAAAATAAAAAAATAATTAAAAATTTAATATAAAATACTGCTGAAACAAAGGCACACAACTCAGCATGTGCTTTATTGCGTATGGCAAAAAAGCGCTGATTTTCAGTTGTGTCCTAATTTTATGACTGTCCTCAGATAAATTAAATAATAAATATAAAAAATTGATAAAGTAATTAACATAATATAATATAGAGATAAATCACAACATATAAAGACAAATTTATACATATAAAATTTACAAAAATAATACATATATTACAAATCAAACACAAAATCAAACCTCCCAAACACACAACCGCTACAATAAAATTTTTGTAATTCCATTATTGGCTGTAAGTGTTACTTATAATTTTATTTTACATTACTTTAAAAGCTGTGGAATTTGTGAAAATGAAATAAATAAATAAATAAATAAAAATTTGAGGTTTACAGAGGTTTTTACAGAGGTTTTATTGGCATTTTTGTGGGCGATAGGCTGACCCCCTGTCACTGCAATAGCCTCTCGCAAACATTATAATACCTCATTAGTCAAACGTGACATCAGTTGGTCTTATAACCTCTGATGTTCTGCCTACCCCATAAGGGATACAAGCGTGAAGTTATGTAAGTATAAATAAAAAAAAAAAAAAAAAACATCGAGCCACTTTTTTTACTGCGGAACACACTGTTTATTTAATAAAAACAATTTATATTTTTTATTAAAGGTATTTTTTGTCATATTTTTTGTATGTATGTTTTTATTCGCATATTTTAGGATCTACCAGCGCGATTTCAGTAATTTTGTAGTACAAGGTATTGTCGAACTTAGGGAAAACTGCAAGTTTCGTCAAAATTGGTTGAGTAGTTTTTGAGATAGGGAATTTCAACCTACCAATGAAAAAATATATCTATCTACAGTACCAATATCAGGTACTCACTAATAATAATATACCAACTAAGTATTCTGTGAAATGGGTGCCTGCCCGAATTAAAGTAAGAGTTATCAAAAATATACTTAGTTGGTATATTAAAGTGAGTTTATTTAAGACAGAACTTATCATTTTTATTTTAAACCGACTTTCAAAAAAGGAGGAGGTATATTTTCTTTTGTGTCTTTTTTACACTCTATTTCGGACAATTATGAATCGATTTTGAAAATTCTTTCATATGATAGAATATATGATAGAAAATAATTAAGAGTTGGTCTCATATAAATTTTATCCAAATCAATTGAGTACTTCAAGGACCATTTCAAATTTTTGAAAAAAATTGTATGAATTCGGAGAATGTTTACATTGACGGCATTATAGTTCAACCAAAGTTTTGACGTGAAGTCGGTTTTTTAATGCTCTGCATTCATTAATTATCAATTTTTTAGTTAAATATAGAAGTCGGTTTTATTTTTTAAGAATATTTTTATGACTTTGTTCATGCAGAACAATCCAGAAACCTATAACTACCAAACTTGAAAGAACCAGCACAATAAAACAATTATTACTGAGGTCAAGTATGGTTATAATATCTAATAATCTATTAAATCAGGCATTACTTTGCGGAAATCCATGACAACTACTATAACTAAGTAACCTTGCTAATTCCGCGATTCGTACTTGCACTAGTGATGCGGGATTTTCGTGCGTTGGTTCACCGCCCTCCCTCCCTCAAGCAAGAAGCAAGGAATGCAATGAACACACACTTGGAATACCGTAAGGCACACCACACCAACAAAAAAAAAATTGTCCGACTATCATAATTTATGTTATAATTAAGTGTTTCATATTTATTTATTTACCTATATCGTATTATTTCCCTTTTGGATTTATTAACTGCAATTGATTTTTTCTTATGTGCTAATACCTCGAAGCAACTAAAACTTAGAATGAAAATGCGAAAACATTTAAATGTTGAATAGTTTTTTTATGTAGGTATCATTATTTTTTTTCCAAATAAAGTAAATGAAAACATTTTTGCTGACCCTCCTACCTATAAAGTATTAGCAAAGAAGATTGGCTGTAGGTCGCAGCATTTGCCGCTGATTTCCAGCTATCGATGTTATAATAAAAAGCGATACAGATATAAATAGAATCCTTAAGCAGGATTAACTTACTCGGATTTTGCAAAGAAATAAGTTTAAATTTATTAAATAAGGAATGGAACGTCTGTCTACCATGACACCTGATGGCAACTGAACATTAAGACTAAGGTGGTACACGTCCATCCACGAGAAACCTATTCACTCGACTCTTAAAAGTAGCAGGACTATACTGGTCAGGAAAAATATACACAGGCAGTCCATTCCAAAGCATAGGGCGAAAGTATGTTTAGGGCGAAATATACTTTTAACAGAAGTTTTTCTTTCTGTAGCAGTATTTTAAGGCATTGCATTGAATCTAGAAGAAAACAACAAAATATTGATAAAAATTTGTATTATCAAGAACACCAACCTTATTGTCACCCTAAGATTGAATTAGTACAAATACTATGTTTCTGTAATAAATGTAGCAAATAGAGTGATCATGATGCTCAGTAAATTTAATAAATCATCATCATCATCATCACAACTCTTTGTAATGAGCCCACTGCAGGGCATGAGTCTCTCCCCTGGGTGACGAGGAGGTATAGGCCATAATCCACCAAGCTGGCACAGTGCTGGGTTGTGGATGCCAAAATTTTCAGGGCGCCGAAATGGCTTCTGATAAACCCTAACGAATACTGTATACAAGTATACAGCACCCGGGACCGACTGCTTAACGTGCCCTCCAAAGCACGGAAGTTGTCGTGAGAAATGAATGGTCGGCGGTCGCCCATTCAAGTACCGACCGCGCCGAACGTTGTGTAACATGCACACATTAACCATGGCGCCGCCACGATGACTTAATTTAATAAATAAAATCCCCAAATCACACCAACTACATGGCCCCAAAGTAAGCAAAGCTTGTGTTTTGAGATACCATGTAGCGAACTAGGGGGGGAAATCAAATGATTTCCCCCCCTAGTTCGCTACATTGATTTGATTTGATTTGGAATACCTAGAATATAAATATACATGTAGATAAACAGATACTCGGAACGTTTTTTTTCTTGTTCCGTGCGGGATTCGAACCCGTGACCTAACAATTGGCACCAAGACCGTAAATTTTAACCAAAGAATTACCAAAATTCATTTACATGTTATGCCTCTTGTCACGTTCACATGTTTGAAATTAAGTTGAAAGAAAGTGAAAAATAAATATTTATATTAACGGCTTTTGTTAACACCCTGTATATTGTAAACCTGATATTTTTTATAAACAAATTAATTGACAAGCGAAGTATAAAATATGCGAAAAAAAGCTTAAAGATTACCTATTTATTACAAGTTGATTCCAGTTGTCCAGTTGATTCCAGTTGTTGATTCAGATAAATTATAATAAAGTACGTTATTTCCTAAGCATCAAAGTCGCGGCAGTTATGAAAGCAAGAAAAAAAAAAAACAAGAACTCGGTGTAAGAGTAGTGAATATGAAAAACTTTTTGTAGAATGTAAATTGCTGCCGGTTCATGAGAGGGTGGAACTGTTGATAGCGGTGGAACAGCTTTGGAGTGATGAGTTTAAAAATTATAAACCATTGAGACTCAGAAATCAAAATTATACTTAAGTCTTGGAAATACCCAACTATAATAATTATTATGGGCAGCGGACTAGAAAATATTTAGTTCCTAAGATTTTCAATGAAATACCGCCTAGGCTCAAAGACGAATATCGCACTAAAAGATCATTTCTCGTAAATTAAATATGTTAAAAATAGAAACCTTTAATAATAAAATAAATATTTATAGGAATCATCGTTAAATATCCTTATATATATATCTACCATTTGTGTATTTAATACCATTAATGTATTTAAAAAAATATTTGTACCTTTATATAAAAAGTTAAAAAATAATTATTTTTTTATACGGAAAAGGCGGGGTATGTAACGATGATCCGACAGAAGGTCGTATAGACCTCCTAAACACACCGCATACAGGGTTAACATATCCGCAAAAGAGCTGCCCACGGTATCGCCATTGGTGTCACCCGTGAGCCTCGGCAGATTGCACTCAGCCTGAGCCGAGTGTTTTCCCAAGTGGAAAATGTCTTGCCTTACCTGCTTTAACCAATGATACACAAAGGATTCACTACGCTACGACGACATCTTAAGGTGACGAATCGCTAAACAATTTATCTAAAACTGAGAGTTTGCGCCCCGCTACCCGCAAACACCCCGATACATTTACGCGGCTTGCGAGTTGCATCTCGCAGTCGACTTCGTAGCGTCACGACAGCCCTGATAGCAGCTGTCAAGAGAGCCCGCTGGAACAGAGACTTCTATAGAGTTGCTCATACAACACTTTTTAATTTATTTTTATTTACATAATTATAAATATCAATAAACCTAGTTACAATCAGTTGGAGAGTATGATGATATATACAGGGTGTTAGGGTTAGTACTGATGAATATTAACAAAAAATATTTGGCCAAATTCAGTGTATAAAAAAGTTATGAACTTTTGAATTACTTTTTTTTTGTTTTTTTATTTTAATATTTCTAAATGCAACAGTACTCAATAAAATTTAATAACTTTTATTTGATCTTACACTACCTACTACTACTAAACTACTTAATAGTTTTTAACTACACTTTCAAAATAAAACATAGTTTGTAATGCCTAATGAAAAGTGAGGTATAAATGCAATATCAAAGCCACGCCACTTATAAGTTAGATACGGCAGATTATAGCAAAAATAAACATGAAAGGTATTTTTTATTTTATTACATGTAATCATTTCCATTTGAATATTAATAACGCCACATATTTATTAACAATTTACACAGTTATAAATATGAACATTTGATTTTTTATAAATTTATTGTTTTACTTATTAACAGTTTATCTACTAAATTAAATACAAATTACTTAACATATTTTTATTTCACACATTACTTAAGTAATATAATATCATTTATTATTGAAAACATTTACTTTTTCACATATAAAAAATTCTAGAAGTAAACAAATAAAATACAAGACACACTAGCATTTACATATTTGTAGTTAATATTTAGAAAATGGTATAACGATATTTGAGGTTGCAGCATTAGCAACTTCATCAACGCCAGAAACAGAATTATGAGTAATATTTGGGTCAGTATTTTCATTGCTTTCCAATAACGTACTCTGGATCACGAATTGGCTCATTCCTAATATGTCTTGGATCGACAAGTTCAGGAAGAAGACAATCGTAATAGAATTTTAGCAATTTTCGTTCCATAACATCTGTCCAAAACTTGTTATCTTTTTCTATGATTTCCGTTTTTATTTTGTTGTCGCCATACCATATCCCCAACAGACAATATTTCATTTTGCAGATATGCAATTGTCCCTGAATTTGGAAATACCAATCCGACTTTTGGTTTATGATTATGTCACCATTTTTGTTTTTTGTATAAATGTGTAGCTTGTTCTTTTTAATTGCCTCTTCTAGCCAATTTTAAAAGGCGCTATGGGACATTTAATTTCTATCAGCATATCACTTGTGATACCATCGGGCGTAGCACCTAGAAAAGGATATTTTTCATCGATAAATAAGCCGCAATTTTCAATTTTGACTTTATTTATTGAAGATAGTTGCTCGAGAGCTATTTTCTCATATTTTTTTCTATGGCAAATAGATTGAACATGATCAATTCTGGGTGTATACAATAAATTTTTAACGAAGTTCTTGCAAGAATTTGTTTGTTTTCTTTTAATAATTTTGCCGAAATTTGAGGCTGTTAACATATTCCGTCGCAGCTCCAACCATTCCCCTGATTCACTTTGTAATATGGTTCGTTTTTCGACGTCTCTACGTTCTTCATCTGTTTTCATCAAATTTTGCACTAAAGTCTCTTTAGCTTTTTTTAAAGTATCTTCGTCTAAGTCCGGTTTATCCACTACTATCCGGTATATCATAATGTTGATGGATACGTGATAAAATCTTACGTGGGCAGCACGTTTTGAAACTCTGTACAGATCGGTGAATTATGGTCTTGTTTCTATAATAAACGAAATTATAAATTAAAATATTATTACTTCAAAAAAGAACTGATATTTGAAGCAAGTAGATCATTAAATTAATATGAATCTAGGCAAGTATTATGTATACATACTGTTCCGTAAAATCAAAAATCATTGATTTATTTTCACTGAGATTCAAAGAAGACTCCATGACTGTACTCTCCGAACTTTGTTCTAACAATTTTTTTCTGAAAATAATTTTTGTAATTATTTATAAAAACCGTTTATTAAAATTCAAATAGTTTTATAAGTAGCAGTCGACTTTTAGTTATAATAACAGTAAATTGCAATTGTGAACCCACACTACAATTACCACGACATTGCGATCGACTTTTCATAAATAAAAATAAATAAATTACAAACGCAATATAACTACTCTCACATTCTTTAGAATATTTTTTGGACTACTAAGCACCCAAAAAGTAAGACCTACCTATTTACTAAGTATAAATACTATTATAAACAAACAATGTGACTGACAAATAAAAATGACGATTACTTACCTTTTCTTAGTCATATTTTTACATAGATCAATAAAACAAGCTTTCCTTTTCCTTTTAGAATAGCCAACACATTTTTTTCCCGTTTTAAATTAATTATTTGTAAGTCGATTTTGCGTTAAATTTTGCACAGCGATCGATGGCGGGCGCTTGCTCGACTGACATAGACCCGTCGTAGACAGTGGTCATCGGGGGACTGAGGTCACTGAGGGGAGATTGATTTCATACAAGATCGCGCGCGGACTAGCTTGTTCAAAAAGGTCGTATACGACAAAATGATTTATTTCGTTTTAATCAAAACCTACAAAAAAGTTTTGAAAAACATAACGGGCATATTGAAGTGTTTAATAAGACTAATTTACTAAGAAAATTTTGGTTCTATAACTGGTCTAGTTTGCCCGTAGTATACAAATCTCTGTTTTAAAAGAGGATTCTTTGACAATTTTTTCTCTGTTACAAAAGTTAACAAATCGTGTTTTTGCAACGGCTAAAATGGAGTCAATTAAATGAAGAATCATATTATAAAATATCACTTTCATATGTTTTGTAACTGCTGGGAAAAATCGAGATCCCCACCACCCAAATTTCCAATTCGTCGTCTTAAATACGTATTGATGCGTAAACATTATGTTGATTACGCATCAGTAACACAATCATAGGAACCACACAGCTTCATATATTTCAATTTATTTCTGTGACACAAAAAGAAATGTACAGTCAAGTTCAAAATGTCACATCTCATAGATATTCCGACGACGTAGTAGCGTCGTCGCGTCTCACGCAAAATACGGGGACAGGTAATTTTAGAGTATTCTCGTTTTTCTGAATAATAATGTTGGTACGTTTTTCATGTTATTTTGCGTTTCATATATAAATTAGGAATTATTATAGAAATTGGGTGTTGCGGTTGAAATGTTATTGATGTATCTTGATGTTACTGAAGTTCAATTTATTTTGGAATCAATAAAGTTCAATAAAGTTTTTACTTACTCGTTCTGTTTCAATGCCCACGTTTGGGTATTTAGAAAAGCTCTTTTGGAGTGAGCGTCAGAATAGCATGAGAGACAGGTGCCTGAATTATCCGAATCTGCGGGCCTATTACAGTTCTTTCATGACATGACATGATAAACAAGATTTCTATCTTAGAGTAATAATTATACTTTATTCTTTCTCTTAGATTTCTATGATACAATTACTATACAATGAATGAACGAATACATATACATACATACATTGCAATTCATTGCATGCAAGAGGCATTTCCTTTTGCAAGGACAGTTTCAAGATATCATCTATGACTTAATAACGTCACTTTAAAAAGGTGAGATCGCATCCACCTCTATGATATCTTTGTTTCTTGATTTCATTTCTGTTTTTCCGTTTCGAATGCTTTCATAAATATACTAAATATACTATATTATTATATATTGGGATTATTATATTCAGTCTACATAGCAAGAACTTAGCTAAGAGATTTCGCCGAGAAGTAATACCAAATAATGATCGCAGGATATGTTTTACGTCAAAACTATTTCATGATATCATCGCATGGTTTTAAGATCCATACTAGGCCCACAGAACTGTACCTAAACTATACTAAACTATACATTAAATAAAAAAAACTGTACCTCAGCCAATTCATAATAAATGCATTGTTACATTGACGCGCCCCCATTCTGACGTCAGGTCAGTACATCCAGTATATTTTCTAAAAAACTGATTATTATTTTCTGAAAAATGTTGCAATAAACTGTATCTTACGAAACAAAAAAGAGGTTTCAACTTCAAAGCTTGTGATACTTTGTAGCAAACAAGGGGGCACCTAGAATATAAATACATATAGAGATAAAATACCCAGACCTGGAACATTTATTTATTGTTACGTGCAGGAATCGGATCCGCCAGCTTACGATTTACAAAGTGCCGCCGAAGAGGTCTTCAAAATTTGTAAATAAATGAAAAAATAAAAATAAAAATAATAAAAAACCCTAGAATATCACACCGACAATTTAGCCCCAAGAAGTCGTCGTGGCGCCGTGGTTACTGTGTGTATCTTACGATATCACAGGTTAAGCAACGTTCGGCGCGGTCGGTACTTGGATGGGTGACCGCCGACCGTTCGTTTCTCACGGCGACTTCCGTGCTTCGGAGGGCACGTTAAGCTGTCGGTCCCGGGTGCTGTATACTTGTATACAGTAGTCGTTAGGGTTTGTCAGAAGCCATATCGGCACCCTGAAAATACTGACATCCACCACCCAGCACTGGGCCAGCTCGGTGGATTATGGCCTAAGCCTCCTCGTCACCCAGAGGAGAGACTCATGCCCTGCAGTGGGCCCATTACACGGAGTTGTGATGATGATGATGATGATGAACTTAGCCCCAAACTAAGCAGAGCTTGGTATATGGGATACCATGCAGCGTACCTAGGAATATCGACGACCGGCTGGTGTAATGGTAACATACATTGCCTTCTATGCCAGAGGTCCTGGGTTCGAATCCCGGCGGCGGCGGATATCGGTGTGATGAACACAGATATAAGTCGTCAAGTCATGGATGTTTATATATTTATTTAAATTTATTCTAATAAAAAATATGTATTTATTCAATATGTACGTTTATATATTTCTTAAGTATATCAGTTATCTAGTATCCATAGCACAAGTTCTTTAAGAAACTTAATTTGGGCTAGATAATGTTGTGTGAGTGTCAGAAATATTTATTATTATTTATTATTTATTATTAATATAAAGTACAAATATAGATAAACGCCCAGACAAACAATTTTTCTTCTTCCGTGCGGGAATCGAAACCGCGACCGCTGGCATCTGAGGCAGACAGTGTTACCCCATCGCCAAAGAGGTCGTCTCTCTCACTTCAAAAACTTAAAAAAAAAAAATTGTTGTTGATAAACACAGCTACTACAAAGCGACATTTCATTGATAATACTACGACGTAGCACTACAAGATGTTTTGTAGTAGCGTGTAGTCGTCTTTATTTTAATGGTAATTTAGAAAGACCATGGTTTGCTGAATATGTTAGCGCATATATTAATTTCCTTGTAAAAAAAATAAATACTTTTTTGCAAAAATCGGTTCTATAAATGATACTTATGGTGTACAAAAAATTTGGCTGGTGACTACAAATCAACCCTGAATATCTTATTGCAATCCTTTTGAAAGAACCTTTACAGTGCCATAAGTTACGATGAGGTTAAGGTAGTAACCACCCAGCTGGCCCAGTGCTGGGTGTGGGATGTCAGAAAGAATTTTAGGGGCGCCAAAATGGTTCTGACATACTTCTTTAGACAGCCCTCGTGCTCTCCGAAGCATCGAAGTCGTGGTAGTCATTAAAGCAAGAAATTAATGATTGGTGGTCACTAATTCTTGTACTCACTGGGTCGTCAAGAATCGTCATTTGATATTAGACAGAACTGCTGTATATTCCATATACGAGTAATCCTTAACGCACTTAAAATGTCCGCAAGATTATGTTCATGTATATGCCAGACTTTTAATTAATACAAAATGAGCTTTCTTGAGAATAGCGTATTAATATATGCTTTTATTACCAAACGACCCTTAGTAACTGTGTCGCATGATATAAAGGGGTTGGATCGCCACAAGGGATGGAAATCTAATTAAGCTTTGTGTTATTTTGACAGGGGTTTTAAATATAGCAAAAACTTATAGCTTAAATAATTTAATGGAAGCTTTAAAGACTGATTTCTTGGTAATAAAATGTGTTGTTAGTAAATAATTTAGAATTGATTAAGTATGTTAAAAGTATCAGAAAATAGTGTTTTATCTGACTTAGATGTTTTCAAATCATACAAAATACAACGATCAAATGTAATTCAGTCTAAACATAAAATCCAGATATTTTCTTTGTAACAATTGGGGGTGAACCTCTATCTCCTGGAGATTAGATGGTAAATTCTGTTCCAGCAATTAAACTGCCGGAAACTGGAGGAGTTACATATATTGACGGACGTACTTAGACAGAATGCATGCCAAATAATAGCAAACAATAAAATTATATTTTATTGACTGTATATATAACAATAAAATTATATACAGTTAATAAAATCGGAAAATAAACTTTTGGCTGTAATTTAGTACCCAAGTACCTTCGAAATGGAATGAATGTATGAAAAAAGATCACGTCCTTTTAAGTCAAGAATCACCGGATCAAAGTTACGCGGGAAAAACGGCTAAGTAGATTCATCATCATTCAGCCAGAGAAGTCCACTGATAAAATAAAATAAAGTAAAACTAAAATATAAAGAAAACCGTGTAATGATGGCAAAATATACTTCGTTGATTATTACATAATAAATTAATTATGAACTGTTTTTATAATGATGCTTGTCGAAAATTGCTAATTAATTATCTCCATTCACTCCCACGTGATTTTACTGAAATCAACTTGTTTCTGTTCAGCTGTTTGGTAAAACAAAGCATCATTCGGACAGTTCAGATTTTATTAAATTAAAATTTAATTTAAATTATCGGTATTAAATTGTAATGTCGAATTTCTCCTGGCGACGACCGAGCAATGTCTCATTATCTAAAGTGAAAGTCAAAAAATGCTTTATTTCGTAGGTATTTAAATACACTTGAAATAAGTCAAACTATTTACAAATTGAACTGAATCTAGTACCTCTTCGGAAAATCGATCTGTCGAGGAGAAGTGCCAAGGAACTCAACAGCAATCATCTTTTAAAAATAAACAATAACAGTTTACAGCCAGGGAATCTTCCATATATTATGTTTTTACATACATACATACATGTTTTTCATATAACTTTATATTTTTTAACGATCTATGTCGTTATGGAACGAGCCGTCGATTGAGATCCGTCTAGTGCGCAAACCGTATAAAGAATACTTAAATAGAAATGGGCTCGATTTGACATTAGCATTTTTTCAACACATTTTAATTTTTATTGACCTCCCTCCTCCTTTTCGTGAAGGCATGTCCCAGGTGTCGTTTAGAATGAGGCTTAAAGCATTTTTGAATCTCAAATTTGCGACAAGTATGCATCAAAAACATTTCCTCCTTTTTAAAATTAAGCACTAACCGTACCTGCTTCTGTTTGTCTACTAATAGTGTATTGTTGGACTGTGTTTTTGTTCTGTTATTTTTTGCTATAAATTAATTTATTTACTCTGTACTCCTTTTATGAGTAATATGTGTGTAAAATTAGTAATTTTAATATAGTTTATAATCCCATGTAGGTAGGTATTCTGTTTAGAACTAGATAAGTATATAAGTGTGTTTTCTTTTATTTTGAGAATTTGTGATTCATAGTTTGGCATTTTAATTCATTGTATTTTTTTTTAAATCTGGATTTTTAGTCAAGGGGTGCTTTGAAAACCAGCGTTGCCTCACACTGAGGCAACATCCTGCTGAAAGTGCCCTTTTGACACATAAACTGACTATTTAATAACTAGTTAATAATTTCTCTTGTAAAGTGTTTTTTGTGTCAATATATTATATTATTATTAAATTATATATATTATTATTATATTAGATTTATAAAATGCCTCTCTAAAATCAAATTAGGATACGTTAAATTCAACTAATTTTCTATCAAAAATATATACAAACATAACATCACACCTGTCTCCCTTTGGGGTAGGCAGAGACAAGGGAACGCCAATTGCTAAGATCCAGAGATACCTCTTTCGCTTCCTCCACGTTCATTAATCTTTTCATACATGATCACCGATTACGGATACTTTTAACTAGGCCCTTTTTAAGTTTGGCCGATATAGGGCGGCCCCTTCCGATATCACCATCCATTCATGCTCTGTACACCACTTTCGTAAATTTACTTTCACTCATCTTTTCTACACAGTACAGATATCTAAAGTAATTCAATTCGGCCGCATCTTCGAAATAAATGCCTACAGCGCCGCGGTCCGGTCACATGTTATAGGGCTGCCCGCCTCCAGCGTTTAAATTACATTTGCCTACTTTGTGTTTACTTCTATTTAGTTTTGGCTGCAAATATACTTTATGAACAAATAAAACACTGTTAATTGAATATGAAGTATTCAACAAAACGTTTTGTGTCAAAAAATCATGTTTACGTTTGAATAACAAATCGGTCTTATAAATAAGCGACCAAAAAATACTTGCGCCTCGATTGAGATCCATGAAAAGATGTATTATTACATTTTAAAGTATAAACAATCCGCATATTAATCTAAAGCTCAATCAACAGTTGTTTCGGTATGCAGACACTCGCGACTGGCCGCATGCCGAGATCGTGCCGCATAGGTATAACTCGCGTTTCGTCCGTTTGTATGAAGTTGAATTACTCTTGATATCTGTAATGTGCTTTCTATGCCAAACCATCATAGAGATATTGCCTAAAACTAATTTTGAAGCGTTTGACATTAGAGATGTAATGTCAAATAAGCCCCATTACTTGACGAAACACTGTTTTACTTAACTTTTTATATTTTGTTATTTTTTTGTAAAATATTTAGATACAAATATAAATACAACAGAGTCTTAAAAATATCATTTACTAGCCAGTTTATAGCAGACTAATAGATGCGTGCGGTTTACAGTTGTAAGAAACTTGAGTCTTTTAGTATT